>JAWPHD010016923.1:0-47306 GCA_037043455.1 Cyrtodaria siliqua | reverse complement strand
AACTCGTTTAAGATCCCTCTATGTATGATGATTTAGCATGTTGACAGTCTTTTCCGTATGGTACCAAACATTGGAACTACATCGTTGATTTACGTATGGTACCAAACAATGGAACTACCTCGTTGACTTTCCGTATGGTACCAGACAATGGAACTAACTTGTTGATTTACGTATGGTACCAAACAATGGAACTACATCATTGATTTACGTATGGTACCAACAATAGAACTACCTAGTTGATTTAAGTATAGTACCAAACAATGGAACTACCTTGTTGATTTCCGTATGTTACCAAACAATGGAACTACCTTGTTGATTTACTTATGGTACCAAACAATGGAACTACTCGTTGATTTACGTAATCAGGTATTTACAGGGTTATGGAAATCAACAGGGCCATTCCAATGCACATCAAGCTGAATGGAGAATTTGCATAATTATTACACTAATTTGCTCTATATTTCAGAATACACTTACAGAGGCAGCCGAGGATGTATATTCCCAGGTAATAAGACAATCAACATCTTCAGCAGCATCCAAGGCCCCTGAGATCCTTTGCGTGCTCAGAAGATTGTAGGGGGTTGGTTGATAGGCTGTGCTGGCATGGTTGTAGGGGCTGTTGTTCTAGGTGGCGTGACAAGGTACCTTATTTTTAGATTTAGCTCAATTGTATTATGTTTTAATAATATAATCCAATATTAGTTGCAACATTAGGACGCTTTCAAATCTTCATAAGTAGTTATACTACTTAAAAAGGGGGTACATTAGGCTTTGGGGCTCATAGTTGTTTAAAACAAATAAAAATCAATGAAATTACCAGTTTAGAACGAAAAATGGTTCAAAGATATAGATGGAACATCAACAGTTTCATTTAATTATAAATTACAATAATTCTTACCAAGACATAGGGGAAACCCCAAGTTATAAATAGAGAACCATGTCCATAATACATGATGCTCGCATTGCAATACATTGCTGTTTTTTTTAACGGAAAGTTAAAAATAGCTAACCTTGGCACATAGCTGTAGTTAGGAAATACCTACTTCGTGTCTCATATGTTCAGTGTAATTATACCCCAGAAAAACAAAACAGTTTCACCCTATCCGTCCATACGTCTGTCCATCATCCGTTCCCGTAAACTGTTCTAACATTTGGGAAGTTCTTGCTTTATGGGGTTAATTCCACAATGAAATTCTTCATTTGTGTTTAAAACAACAGTAAGAGGTGGTTCTAGGAATTTAGAAATTCTGTTCATTTATTGGGTTTATACAAATAAACACCCACAAGTTCCAAACATACGTACAATAAACCCGTAAGTGCTGTCTGTATGCATGTCTTTACTAACCCTACTAAGAAAAAATTGCATAACCTACAGACAATTTTTCTTCAGTTGTCGCGCACAATATGACACAATATGTATCAACATGCCGTAAAACACCATTCATTAATTATATACTGTACTGTAAACCATTTTCAGACTCACCGAGTCGGGTTTATCGATGGTGGACTGGAAGTTGTTCAAGGGACATGAAGCCACCCCAGTCACAGAAGGAGTGGGAGGAGGAGTTCGAGAGATACAAACAGTTCCCCTGAGTATCAACAGTAGGTTATACATCTTGTCTATGTCCTGTAAGAAGTGGGTGAGGAGTTCGAGAGATACAAACAGTTCCCTGAGTATCAACAGTAGGTTTGTACATCTTGTCTATGTCCTGAAGGAGTGGGAGGAGAGTTCGAGAGATACAAAACAGTTCCCTGAGTATCAACAGTAGGTTGTACATCTTGTCTAATGTCCTGTAAGGAGTGGGAGGAGGAATTTTCGAGAGATACAAACAGTTCCCTGAGTATCAACAGTTAGGTTGTACATCTTGTCTATGTCCTGAAGGAGTGGGAGAGGAGTTTGAGAGATACAAACAGTTCCCTGAGTATCAACAGTAGGTTGTACATCTTGTCTATGTCCTGTAAGGAGTGGGAGGAGGAGTTTCGAGAGATACAAACAGTTCCCTGAGTATCAACAGTAGGTTGTACATCTTGTCTATGTCCTGAAGGAGTGGGAGGAGGAGTTCGAGAGATACAAACAGTTCCCTGAGTATCAACAGTAGGTTATACATCTTGTCTATGTCCTTTAAGGAGTGGGAGGAGGAGTTCGAGAGATACAAACAGTTCCCGGAGTATCAACAGTAGGTTGTACATCTTGTCTATGTCCTGTAAGGAGTGGGAGGAGGAGTTCGAGAGATACAAACAGTTCCCTGAGTATCAACAGTAGGTTGTACATCTTGTCTATGTCCTGTAAGGAGTGGGAGGAGGAGTTCGAGAGATACAAACAGTTCCCGGAGTATCAACAGTAGGTTGTACATCTTGTCTATGTCCTGTAAGGAGTGGGAGGAGGAGTTCGAGAGATACAAACAGTTCCCTGAGTATCAACAGTAGGTTGTACATCTTGTCTCTGTCCTGAAGGAGTGGGAGGAGGAGTTCGACAGATACAAACAGTTCCCTGAATATCAACAGTAGGTTGTACATCTTGTCTATGTCCTGTAAGGAATGGGAGGAGGAGTTCGAGAGATACAAACAGTTCCCTGAGTATCAACAGTAGGTTGTACATCTTGTCTATGTCCTGAAGGAGTGGGAGGAGGAGTTCGAGAGATACAAACTGTTCCCGGAGTATCAACAGTAGGTTGTACATCTTGTCTATGTCCTGTAAGGAGTGGGAGGAGGAGTTCGAGAGATACAAACAGTTCCCTGAGTATCAACAGTAGGTTGTACATCTTGTCTATGTCCTGTAAGGAGTGGGAGGAGGAGTTCGAGAGATACAAACAGTTCCCTGAGTATCAACAGTAGGTTATACATCTTGTCTATGTCCTGTAAGGAGTGGGAGGAGGAGTTCGAGAGATACAAACAGTTCCCTGAGTATCAACAGTAGGTTATACATCTTGTCTATGTCCTTTAAGGAGTGGAAGGAGGAGTTCGAGAGATACAAACAGTTCCCTGAGTATCAACAGTAGGTTATACATCTTGTCTATGTCCTTTAAGGAGTGGAAGGAGGAGTTCGAGAGATACAAACAGTTCCCTGAGTATCAACAGTAGGTTATACATCTTGTCTATGTCCATCCCGAGTATCAACAGTAGTTTGTACACCTTGTCTATGTCCACAAAACTGGCTGCATGATGCTCAGCATGTAAAGGGTAGTTATATGACTGGTTGGCCTGGTGTCAGTATATTGTGACTGGTTGGGTATCATGTCATGTGTCTACAGTGTGATATTCTAGTGTGGCAGCACTATAAAAATGAGCACAGAGCTCACTGCTACAAGTAGACACAGTAATGATATGACTGAATATTGTTAAAAGCGATGTTAAACCCCATACATACAAATATACATACTTGCATATGTCGAGCCTGTTTGTGGAGAGCTTGACTGTGGCGGCTATGTACGAGTATGTCTGTGCGTCTGTTTTATTTCATTAAATATCTCACTTTTTAGCTCGACTATTCGAAGAATAAGAGAGCTTATGTAATCACCCCGGCGTCTGCGTCCCACATCAAGGTTTGCGTGTAAGCTGTGTTTACAAGTCTATATCTCTTACATTTCTTATCCTAGCATAACCAAATTTGGCCATGGGCTTCCTTATAGCATTACTTAAGTGCTGCTTAAGTAATTTTGGTTCCTGTAACCCCTGGGCTCCCATGGAACCCAAATTCTGATAGCCCTTAAAATGTGTCTGTTTCACATCAAATTTTGTGTGTAAGCTGTGTTTACAGGTCTATATCTCTTGCATTTCTTGTCCTAGCTGAACTAAATTTTGGAATTGGTTTCCTTATAGTATGTTGTAAAGGGTTGGGTAATTACTTTTGTCTTCTGCAAATTTTGGGCTCCCATGGAAGTTGGAACCCAAATAGTGATGGTCCATAAAATGTGCAATAAAGGCAGATCTAGGTTTGCATGTAAGCATGTATATATCTATAAATTTGGTTTGAGATTTCTTATAGCATTATGCATCTTATTCATACTTCACTCATATTGGGACATGGGCTCCCTCCTACCCCTCAGCACCCCCCCCCCCCCCCCCCCCCCCCCCCCCCCCCCCCTCCCCCACAACATTTCTTTACTTTTTTTCTTTTTATTTACATATTTCTGTGTTGTTTTAGTCAATTCTTACACATACATGTTGCCCTCGCCACCCCCACTACCCCAACCACCCACCCCATCTCTCCCCCACCTCTCCCCCACGCCCCACTCAAAACTTGATTTTTAGCTCTAATGGCCAAGCGCCAGCAGAGCTTATGGGATGGTGTGTTGTCCGTCTTCCGTCGTCCGTCGTCCATCCGTCGTCCGTCCGTTAAATTTTCTTCAAACAAAACTTCTCCTCAGAAACCGCTTGGCTAATTTTGACCAAACTTCACATGGATGATCCTTAGATGAATGCTTTTTAGATTTGTTAAAATTAGGTCAGCGCTACATCCAAGATGGCTGCCATTACCATATATGGTCGAACCTTAAAAAATCTTCTTCTCCAGAACCGCTGGACAGATTTCAACAGTTTTTCTTTTAAAATGATCGCCAATGCCTAGACTATCAAGTCTGTTCAAATAAAGTCCCCGGGGTCAAAAATGTCCGTGCCCCGGGGGTCCAAAGTTTGTATATTGAGGTTTTGCATGTTTTTCATATGGACATATAGGAAAAAACTTTAACAAATCTTCTTCTCTGAAACCACAAGGCACAGAGCTCTCATGTATTACATGTAGCATCAGCTTATGGTCCTCTGCTAAGTTTGTTCAAATGGTGACCCTGGGGTCAAATTTGTCCCCGCCCCGGGGGTCACAATTTTACGTAGACTTAAATAGGATTTCTTTCTTCATCTTCTTCTCGGAAACTACAACAGCCAGAGGTTTGATATTTTGCATTTACTATAAGCTTATGGTCCTTTACCAAGTTTGTTCAAATGGTGACCCTCGGGTCACATTTGGCTCTGCCCCAAGGGTCACATGTTTTACATAGACATGTATAGGGAAAAACTTAAAAAATCTTCTTCTCCGAAACTGCAAGAGCCAGAGGTTTAATATTTTGCATTTGCTATAAGCTTGTGGTCCTCTACCAAGTTTGTTCAAATGGTGACCCAGGGGTCACATTTGGCCCCACCCCAGGGGGTCACAGTTTTACATAGGCTTGTATAGGCAAAAATGAAAAAAAATCTTCTTCTCTGGAACCACATGGCACAGAGCTCTCATGTATTACATGTAGCATCAGCTTATGGTCCTCTACTAAGTTTATTTAAATGCTGACCCTGGGGTCAAATTTGTCCCCGCCCCAAGGGTCACAGTTTTACATAGACTTATATAGGATCTTTTTTTTAAAAATCTTCTCGGAAACTACAAGAGCCAGAGGTTTGATATTTGACATTTATTATAAGCTTATGGTCCTTTACCAAGTTTGTTCAAATGGTGACCCTGGTGTCACATCTTGCCCCGCCCCGGGGTCACAGTTTTACATAAATGCTTGTATAGGGAAAAACTGAAAAAAAAATCTTCTTCTCTGGAACTGCAACAGCCAAAGGTTTAATATTTTGCATTTGCTATAAGCTTATGGTCCTTTACCAAGTTTGTTCAAATGGTGACCCTCGGGTCACATTTGACCCCGCCCCAAGGGTCACATGTTTTACATAGACATGTATAGGGAAAAACTTAAAAAATCTTCTTCTCTGAAACTGCAAGAGCCAGAGGTTTAATATTTTGCATTTGCTATTAGCTTATGGTCTTCTACCAAGTTTGTTCAAATGGTGATCCATTGGTCACATTTGGCCCCACCCTGGGATTCACAGTTTTACTTAGGCTTGTATAGGCAAAAACTGAAAAAAATCTTCTTCTCTGGAACCACATGGCACAGAGCTCTCATGTATTATTTTGCATCTGATCTTAGCCAAACTTTAGCAGATTTTATGGCTTTCTTTTTTTTCTTTTCTATTTTTATTTGTTTACCTTTTTTTTTTTTTTTTAAATTAATTTTTTTATTATTATTATTATTTTTTTTTTTTCTATGATGGACCAGTCGGACCAGTAACAGAGGAGTTATGGCTCTTGATTTAGTTAAAAATGCTATATTTTGCCTCATTAATATGGTAGGGCCTTTATTTCTCATCTGATCTTTACCAAGCTTTACCAGATTCTTTAGTTATGGCCCTTGATTTAGTCAAAAAGCTGTTTTTTGCCCGAAACTTCCAATAAAACATAAATGGCAGTCACTCGCTTCATTGATGTTATAAGAGCCATGTTAGCCAGTAGAGCGTCCACAGGCCCTGTTGGGCCTCTTGTTTTTATATATTTTTTTTGTTACATATTTCTCTGTAGTTATGATCATTTCTTACACATAGCTATGTTGCCCCACCTCCCCTCCCCCACCCCACCCCCACACTCGAAACGGAATATTTTTATTTAATGTTTATTGTTTTTTACATATATTTGTGTTGTTTTGGTAAATTCTTACACATAGCCTCAACCCCATTCCCTGCACTCCACCCCCTTCCCCCCTTCCACCCCCTCCACTACCCCCCCCCCCCCCCCCACCCCCACCCCCTTGAAACTCGAAACTTCATTTTTTTATAATTTGTTTACATATTTCTGTGTTGTTTTGGTCAATTCTTACATATAGCTATGTTGCCCCACCCCCTCCCCCACTCCATCCCCACGCTCGAAATGGAATATTTTTATTTAATGTTTATTGTTTTTTTACATATATCTGTGTTGTTTTGGTAAATTCTTACACATAGCTTCTTACACATATATGTTGCCCCCTGCACCCCATTCCCTGCCTCTCCACACACTCCCCCACTCCCCAGACTCGATTTTTTTAAAAAAAATTTTTAGCATATTTCTGTGTTGTTTTGGTCAATTCTTAAATAGCTTCTTACACATATATGTTGCCCTTCCCACCACCCGCCTCTCCCCCAACACCACTCCACCACCCCCACCCCCACCCCCACTCAAAACTTGTTTTTTTTTATATATATTTTTTTGTTACATATTTCTCTGTAGTTTTGATCAATTCTTACACATAGCTATGTTGCGCCCCCAACCCCACCCCGCATTGTTTTAGCCTTGTTTTCTGATGGTATATCCTAGCTATATAATTTATTATTCTCTGAAAAATCGAATAGTCGAGCTGCGCTGTTTTCCGACAGCTCTTGTTTTGATTAGGATAATTATGCACCAGAATTCAGAGACTGGTGACAAGGCCGTTTTTATATTAAACATTCTAACTTTTGAACATAAAATATATGCAGGGATTGTTTTCATGCTTTGTGTCATTTATGAAATAATTCCCCTGTGATTTCACATATTCACATTTCTGTAGCATCTAAAAACATTTCTAGCTCTATGTTTTCAACAATATGTCTAACATGTTCCAGAAAACGTGTATCGCCAGGTGTTGGTTCATACCTCACCGGCACCACTAAGTTTCGTCATTGTGTTCTTGTGCAAGATACTTTCCCTTAGCCTAGTCAGTCGGATGGGAAAGTAATTTGAAAGTAAGAATAGGGCAGGTTCCATGATTCATTTGTATCCTTCACCTCTCTGATGGCTCTGAATAACCTATAACGTGTTGATGAAGGGTTAAACAACAACAACATGTTACAGTCAGTTGTGTACAGTGTTATCTGTATCATGTTACAGTCAGTTGTGTACTGTGTTATCTGTATCATGTTACAGTCAGTTGTGTACTGTGTTATCTGTATAATGTTACAGTCAGTTGTGTACAGTGTTATCTGTATAATGTTACAGTCAGTTGTGTACTGTGTTATCTGTATAATGTTACAGTCAGTTGTGTACTTTGTTATCTGTATAATGTTACAGGTCAGTTGTGTACAGTGTTATCTGTATAATGTTACAGTCAGTTGTGTACTGTGTTATCTGTATAATGTTACAGTCAGTTGTGTACGGTGTTATCTGTATGATGTTACAGTCAGTTGTGTACGGTGTTATCTGTATGATGTTACAGTCAGTTGTGTACGGTGTTATCTGTATAATGTTACAGTCAGTTGTGTACAGTGTTATCTGTATAATGTTACAGTCAGTTGTGTACAGTGTTATCTGTATAATGTTACAGTCAGTTGTGTACTGTGTTATCTGTATAATGTTACAGTCAGTTGTGTACAGTGTTATCTGTATAATGTTTTTCAGTGTCACAAAAGAGAAAGAGATGACGTTGTCAGACTTCAAATTCATATTTTACATGGAGTGGGCCCATAGGATGTGGGGCCGAGGGGTTGGGCTTGTGTTTGCCCTGCCTGCTATTGTTTTCTGGAAGAAGGGCTGGATTTCAAAAGCAATGAAGCCACGGATTATGTTATACATGGCTCTGATAGGCTTCCAGGTAGGTAACTATCGCTGAATTTGTCTATGGCGTACAGAGTACTACACGAATGTACCCCGGGTACATTCGGATATAAACATAAACATCATGTACCTTGCGAAAATATTCCAACCACTATAGTACACTGTATAAAACCGTTGTACCTTCGTATTATCAGCTTTAATAAACTGGTGAACCAGCTTGTCTTCCTGTTACAACATTATCGAATTTGCAATACTCACACTACCTAACATAACATTTCAATGTTAAAACATTTTGAGAAAGGCACTGATTACATTCGTGGTTGGAATCTTTTTCAAGGTACATATATGTATCTTCGAATTAGTGGAGTACCCTGTACGACAGCGTTACTATCAAACAGATTTGTTACATATTAATTTCAGGTCGTTACTGGTTGATGCTATATACAATCATGTACATAACAAAAATAAGGCCACGACAGAAAGCAGTATTTGGATAATTTCTGTTGTTTCAACCATCCCAAGTGATATTTGATTGACTGCAGAGCCTGTTGGAAAAAAAATAATATATGAATTGAATTGGGGTTTTAAGGTGCACCAACACATAAAAGGTTATATGGTGCCTATATGGAACGAACATGCCAGGCTCATCCTCCATGTACATTGAGATAAAATATGGAGAACGGGCCTAGAACCTACTCACCCTGAACTGCAGAGTTGCTGCAAATTCTATTGTAGACACTCCATTTACGCTGGAGCCACGTTATAGCTTTTCTGCCACTGCTCTGGTGATATGAGAGAGATGGCACCTGAAACAATGCAGGGGTCATGATGAAGACCTTTAATGAGCATGAACAAAAAATGATAAAATGAACATGAATTTGGGGTGTTCTACCCCTCTGCCTTCCCCTCCAACAGGATCTGCAGTGGCCCTTTCTTTGCCCAGCAACCAAACGGGGGCCCCCGGAACCACACGGGGGCAAATATATATGAATTAAACACTTAGTTTATGTGTGAATTTAACACTTGGTTTATATGGGAGTATATGCAAATGTCATTTATTGGAGAAATAATGAGTAAAATGCAATATTATTTTATAGTTATTTAATATTTGATCTTTTAAAATAGTTTATTATGTGTTAAGAGTTTTCTACCCGGTTCTTGCTATTTCAAGAATTGTTCTTGACTGGGTTCTATGAAATCATTTTGTTTTGCTTTTTGGAACCATACAGTTTCTGTATAAATGACAGTCCCATTGGGATATAAGATTTCATCATTTCATCATTGTGCTTTCGGAAAGAAAAAACAAACAAAGGTGTCTAGTAAAAAGAAGTACTGATAGCATATATATTTATTTGAATATTTAAATTTTATTTTGAATTACATTTTTAAATTTGTAATTTTGTTCAGGGTTTCCTTGGCTGGTACATGGTGAAGAGTGGACTGAAGGATTCGCCAGAATCTACGGACATCCCACGTGTCAGTCAGTACCGGCTAGCCTCACATCTGGGCTCGGCACTGCTGCTGTACGCATTGTTCTTGTGGTCGGGTCTCTCTCATTTACTTCCAGCCAATAAGGTGAGTAAACATTTTTTGTATCTGTTTTCTAAATTAATGATTTATTATGCCTCCACCCTCGAAAACCGTTTTGTCACCATTACTCCTCCTAAACTGCTTGTTGGATTTCAACGAAACTTGGCAGAAAGCATCGGTATGATGTCTAGTTGTGCATGTCGTGTTTATGTTCTGGTTCGATAATTTTTAATGGAGTTATGGCCCTTTGGCATTTTAACTAAATTTGTTGTCGCCGCTCCTCCTCCTAAACCGCTTGTTGGATTTAGACAAAACATGGCAGGATGCATCGGTATGATGTCTAGTTGTGCAGGTCGTGTTTGTGTTCTGGTTCATGTCTGCTGGTAAATAAGAATGTATATAGTACTCATTCTCCATTCAGATTCATTATTTTCTTTTTCTTTATTCCATTTTGCTGTTCTAACTATTTGTTAACTTTGGTAAATGTTTGTATGTCACATGCTCTTAATGAGTCATGACTTATTTAATAAAACTTGAAACTTGCGTTTGTGTTCCGGTTAGATGATTTTTGACGGCATTTTGGCCCTTTGACAATTTAACTTTAAATTTGTTGTCATCGCTAGTCCTCCTGAACTACTTGCTGGATTTCGACGAAACTTGGCTGGAAGCATCGGTATGATGTCTAGTTGTGCATGTCATGTTTGTATTCTGGTTCGATGATTTTTAATGGAGTTATTGCCCTTTGGCATTTTAACTTTAAATTTGTTGTTGCTGCTACTCCTAAACCACTTGTTGGATTTTGATGAAACTTGGTATGAAGCATCGGTATGATATCTAGTTGTGCATATCCCTTGTGTGTTTCGGTTCAATAATTTTTGACAGTTATGGCCCTTTGACATTTTAACTTAAATTTGTTGTCACTGCTACTCTTCCTAAAGGGCTTGTTGGTTTGACATTAATATGTTCCTACCACAACCAGGTCAATATGAATGACCTTGACCTACTTTTTGGACAGTTAATTACACTGACATTTTATCCGCTATTAAGCTTACCTTTACTAGGTTGTGCAGTGAAGGGAGACATCCGTTTTTTTCAAAAAAATACTAGTTTTACTCTTTTAAAATAGATTTTATTTGCAGAGAAGTGACATGCACATTGTATACAGCTTTGGAATTTGTGTCTGATTATAAATCTCAAATGCTGCATAATTCAGTCATTTAATTTAAAGAAGTGCATACAATACCCTGACCAGTTTTGTTAACTGTTACATGCATGAATTCATCATAGAAAATATGCTCATTACGCTATTCAGGGCAACTTGGTCTTTATTTATGGCCTTTGCAGTCTTTTCCATTGTCACACGTGTTTCCGGAGCAAAAAATGACCCAAACCCGTGGTTATTAGTATCTAGAAACAGGTAAATCATTACAAAATCTTCCCATTTGGGTATCTTGTTTACAGAATCTTCTTGTTATGTACATTGTCATGTAGTCACTGTAAAAATAATCTACACGACTTTAAGAGAAGTTTTAATTATTTTTTGTACCTGAATTGTTGTTTTCCGTTTTTAGATACAAGAATTTAAGCAGTTGTCACGGTTACGTGGAATGTCACATGGCCTAATGAGCATTGTGTTCATAACAGCATTGTCAGGTCTGTAACAATAAGGGCATTGTCAGGTCTGTAACAATAACAGCATTGTCAGGTCTGTAACAATAACTGCATTGTCAGGTCTGTAACAATTACGGCATTGTCAGGTCTGTAACAATAACAGCATTGTCAGGTCTGTAACAATAACGGCATTGTCAGGTCTGTAACAATAACGGCATTGTCAGGTCTGTAACAATAACGACATTGTCAGGTCTGTAACAATAACAGCATTGTCAGGTCTGTAACAATAACAGCATTGTCAGGTCTGTAACAATAACTGCATTGTCAGGTCTGTAACAATAACAGCATTGTCAGGTCTGTAACAATAACGGCATTGTCAGGTCTGTAACAATAACAGCATTGTCAGGTCTGTAACAATAACAGCATTGTCAGGTCTGTAACAATAACGGCATTGTCAGGTCTGTAACAATAACGGCATTGTCAGGTCTGTAACAATAACGGCTTTGTCAGGTCTGTAACAATAACGGCATTGTCAGGTCTGTAACAATAACTGCATTGTCAGGTCTGTAACAATAACGGCATTGTCAGGTCTGTAACAATAACGGCATTGTCAGGTCTGTAACAATAACGGCATTGTCAGGTCTGTAACATTAACGGCATTGTCAGGTCTGTAACAATAACGGCATTGTCAGGTCTGTAACAATAACGGCATTGTCAGGTCTGTAACAATAACGGCATTGTCAGGTCTGTAACAATAACGGCATTGTCAGGTCTGTAACAATAACGGCATTGTCAGGTCTGTAACAATAACGGCATTGTCAGGTCTGTAACAATAACGGCATTGTCAGGTCTGTAACGGCATTGTCAGGTCTGTAACAATAACAGCATTGTCAGGTCTGTAACAATAACGGCATTGTCAGGTCTGTAACAATAACGGCATTGTCAGGTCTGTAACAAAAACGGCATTGTCAGGTCTGTAACAATAACGGCATTGTCAGGTCTGTAACAATAACGGCATTGTCAGGTCTGTAACAATAACGGCATTGTCAGGTCTGTAACAATAACGGCATTGTCAGGTCTGTAACAATAACGGCATTGTCAGGTCTTTAACAATAACGGCATTGTCAGGTCTGTAACAATAACGGCATTGTCAGGTCTGTAACAATAACGGCATTGTCAGGTCTGTAACAATAACGGCATTGTCAGGTCTGTAACAATAACGGCATTGTCAGGTCTGTAACAATAACAGCATTGTCAGGTCTGTAACGGCATTGTCAGGTCTGTAACAATAACGGCATTGTCAGGTCTGTAACGGCATTGTCAGGTCTGTAACAATAACAGCATTGTCAGGTCTGTAACGGCATTGTCAGGTCTGTAACAATAACAGCATTGTCAGGTCTGTAACGGCATTGTCAGGTCTGTAACAATAACAGCATTGTCAGGTCTGTAACGGCATTGTCAGGTCTGTAACAATAACGGCATTGTCAGGTCTGTAACAATAACGACATTGTCAGGTCTGTAACAATAACAGCATTGTCAGGTCTGTAACAATAACAGCATTGTCAGGTCTGTAACAATAACGGCATTGTCAGGTCTGTAACAATAACAGCATTGTCAGGTCTGTAACAATAACAGCATTGTCAGGTCTGTAACGGCATTGTCAGGTCTGTAACAATAACGGCATTGTCAGGTCTGTAACAATAACAGCATTGTCAGATCTGTAACAATAACAGCATTGTCAGGTCTGTAACAATAACAGCATTGTCAGGTCTGTAACAATAACGACATTGTCAGGTCTGTAACAATAACGGCATTGTCAGGTCTGTAACAATAACGGCATTGTCAGGTCTGTAACAATAACGGCATTGTCAGGTCTGTAACAATAAAGTCATAGGAGAAAATACATAATCGGCTTTATTTATATGAAATGATGATATTAATGAAACAATTTATGTTAATTATATAACGTTATATCTCCATATATACTGCAACACCCTCTTTCGAGGATTATGTGCAACTTTAATATGTCAACAAAAGAGAAATGAATTTATTACAAAATTAGGCCATTAATCTTGTACTTAACTACTTGCAGTAATCGTCCCAGTAAAAGCAAATATTATGTGCAGATATATTTATAATGATTTTAACCAATAGTGGCAAAACAGCCGCTCAATAGTGGCAAAACAGCCGCTCAATAGTGGCAAAACAGCCGCTCAATAGTGGCAAAACAGCCGCTCAATAGTGGCAAAACAGCCGCTCAATAGTGGCCAAACAGCCGCTCAATTGCAACCAGGCCTTTTTCTGCCCATTTTGGGAAAAAGACCCTGGACAAATTGGGAAAATTTACGCCGTAAAGTTTGCCCAATTGGGATTAATCACTTTACGCCTCAAATTGGGAATTTTCATAAGTTAGTTGTACATAAATATCAGGTTGTTTTAATTGCCTGGTTTCAATACATGATACATGATTTAAATATTGTTATTTTTATAGTATTTCCTTGTAAACATTTGTATATTTGACCTGACTTTGTGAAAAAAAAAAAAAAAAGGAAGGGAAATTTTATTTCAGCATTGGGAAAAAAAACTATATTTGGCATTTGGAACGGGTCCGATAGTCGGACCCGTGAGAATAGTAGAAAAAGGCCTGGCAACCCTGTGACGTTTTACGATGGGAACAATTATCATGGTGGGAACAATTATCATGGTATAAACTATGTAGCTTGTTTCATAATCAATGTAAAATAAATAAAGTTTATTAATAACTATGCTTACGATAGGAAAAAGAGAATGAAAGAAATGTGCACTAACAAATATCTCCCAAATTTACAGGTGCATTTGTAGCAGGTTTAGATGCCGGCCTCACATACAATACGTGGCCAAAGATGGCCGACAAGTGGATTCCAGATGATTTGTGGGCCTTATCCCCGAAGTGGAAAAACGTTTTTGAAAATGCCACAGCTGTTCAGTTCAACCATAGATACTTGGTAAAGATTTAGTGCTAATTAAAACCGGGTAGTAGAGGGTTGTTCAAAAAGTAGTTTTTGTTTAAATTAAATTGAATATTGTTTAAACTATTCATCAACACAATCTGAAGCGAGGGGAAGCATACTCAGAAATCATGGAACCTGACATACACCTACTAA
Organism: Cyrtodaria siliqua; assembly: GCA_037043455.1. Classification (NCBI taxonomy): domain Eukaryota; kingdom Metazoa; phylum Mollusca; class Bivalvia; order Adapedonta; family Hiatellidae; genus Cyrtodaria; species Cyrtodaria siliqua. The sequence continues at coordinate 32,696 of JAWPHD010016923.1, read as the reverse complement.
CGAATAGATTTCTGTGTTTTATAACATGCTTGGGGGATAGACAAGAATACAGGGGACTGCGCAATTTACATCTCCATCCGACTGAAAAGGCTTAGGGAAATTTGCCAAGAAACTCTGTTGTGCGCGGGTCCTCCAGATTTTAAGTCCACCGTGCCACATCAGCCCCTTGTATAAAAAAATAAACATACCTGTCAAGTCTCAGCATTGGGCGTGACACAAATACATTTTTGTATTAAATCATGATCACACCGCATATATTCTACGTTCTCACGCATTTTCAAAAAAAAGAGTTGTTGGCGATTTTTTTGTTTTAAAATGTAGTTTATCTGTCCAATTTCTCCAATCAAAAATGCATGATTTTCTGTTTCTGAGACATTGAAATGTGCATTAAAAATAAGAGAATTATTTTGTGACTTAAAAAATTAAATTGTATGATCATTTCAACTACAGACTGTCTCCAGCCTCATGCTTCCTGTGCTCCCCCACCACGCCCTGAACCCTTGGAATCTCTTCTCTCTCTTGGGCATCCATTGGGCCTTGACGACTATGAATATATCTTTGAACATGAGACAGCAATTTTACTTTGTAATAAAATTGCAGCAGCTTTAAAGAGGGTTGTTGTAAAACTTGAAAGACGTTTTTTAATCCCAAAAGTTTTTGTTCATTCATGAATTACAATATGAAGTGCAAATGGCCATTAACAATATGTTGGCAGTCAAGCATAAGTGGAGGATATTATATAAATGACCATTAACAATATGTTGGCAGTCAAGCATAAGTGGAGGATATTATATGGCCATTAACAATATGTTGGCTGTCAAGCATAAGTGGAGGATATTATATGGCCATTAACAATATGTTGGCAGTCAAGCATAAGTGGAGGATATTATATAAATGGCCATTAACAATATGTTGGCAGTCAAGCATAAGTGGAGGATATTATATAAATGGCCATTAACAATATGTTGGCAGTCAAGCATAAGTGGAGGATATTATATGGCCATTAACAATATGTTGGCAGTCAAGCATAAGTGGAGGATATTATATAAATGGCCATTAACAATATGTTGGCAGTCAAGCATAAGTGGAGGATATTATATAAATGGCCATTAACAATATGTTGGCAGTCAAGCATAAGTGGAGGATATTATATGGCCATTAACAATATGTTGGCAGTCAAGCATAAGTGGAGGATATTATATAAATGGCCATTAACAATATGTTGGCAGTCAAGCATAAGTGGAGGATATTATATGGCCATTAACAATATGTTGGCAGTCAAGCATAAGTGGAGGATATTATATAAATGGCCATTAACAATATGTTGGCAGTCAAGCATAAGTGGAGGATATTATATGGCCATTAACAATATGTTGGCAGTCAAGCATAAGTGGAGGATATTATATAAATGGCCATTAACAATATTTTGGCAGTCAAGCATAAGTGGAGGATATTATATAAATGGCCATTAACAATATGTTGGCAATCAAGCATAAGTGGAGGATATTATATGGCCATTAACAATATGTTGGCAGTCAAGCATAAGTGGAGGATATTATATGGCCATTAACAATATGTTGGCAGTCAAGCATAAGTGGAGGATATTATATAAATGGCCATTAACAATATGTTGGCAGTCAAGCATAAGTGGAGGATATTATATGGCCATTAACAATATGTTGGCAGTCAAGCATAAGTGGAGGATATTATATGGCCATTAACAATATGTTGGCAGTCAAGCATAAGTGGAGGATATTATATAAATGGCCATTAACAATATGTTGGCAGTCAAGCATAAGTGGAGGATATTATATAAATGGCCATTAACAATATGTTGGCAGTCAATCATAAGTGGAGGATTTTATATAAATGGCCATTAACAATATGTTGGCAGTCAAGCATAAGTGGAGGATATTATATGGCCATTAACAATATGTTGGCAGTCATGCATAAGTGGAGGATATTATATGGCCATTAACAATATGTTTGCAGTCAAGCATAAGTGGAGGATATTATATGGCCATTAACAATATGTTGGCAGTCAAGCATAAGTGGAGGATATTATATAAATGGCCATTAACAATATGTTGGCAGTCAAGCATAAGTGGAGGATATTATATAAATGGCCATTAACAATATGTTGGCAGTCAAGCATAAGTGGAGGATATTATATAAATGACCATTAACAATATGTTGGCAGTCAAGCATAAGTGGAGGATATTATATAAATGGCCATTAACAATATGTTGGCAGTCAAGCATAAGTGGAGGATATTATATAAATGCAAATTGTATGTGCCGCCATGCAGGTGGAGCAGACATCCTTACCGCCAGATGTACTAACAAAACGGTTTTATATTCTAGTTTTTTTGTAAAGTCCATTTCATTCCATTTTACAAACGCCATAAATAATTACATCTATATGACACTGGTATTTTTCTGACAAAATTAGGTGAATATGAACAACCTGGACCTACTTTCTGCATTTCATTTTAAAATATACTGTGAAGTTTTATTTTATGTGACTGACAGCACTTAAGTGGGACATCTGTATCTAGTTTTTTAAGCAGACGTCAATTCCATTGTATAATTTCTATTGTTATTGCAGGCAGAAAGCACCATAGTTTTGATTGGGGGATTCTGGTTCATGTGTCGTAAATATCCCCTCCCATCCCGGGCCAGGATGGCTGTCAACTGTTTGTTTGGCATGGCTCTGCTTCAGGTAAATATAAATGGAGGATATTAGTTTGTTTGCACTGAATACATGTCCAGAAATATTTGAGAATTGAAATAGATGAATGAAATTGGGTTAACTCATCTGATTATATTGGGACAGCAACCTCAGAGGGAGATGAGATGACGTCAGAGATGAGATGACGGGTGAAGTTTCCCATCAGACATGCCTCTACCAGGGAGTCAACCCACGCATGGCAGAGGATTGTAACTAGAAAGCGTGGTGCTTTATTCACAGAGCTATTGTGGCCTGGAGATAATGTATATACATTAACTTATCCAACAACATCCAACAACTTTTGAGATAAAAAATAACACCTTTCCTATTTTAAGAATCCAAAGATAAAGGTTGAAATGGAGGGCTATTAAAACATTACATGTACTGTATTTTACGTTTCAGGGAAGTATGGGTGTGGCCACCTTGTTGATGTACGTGCCGACCTGGCTGGCAGCCTCGCATCAGTCCGGCTCTGTCGCCCTGCTCAGTTTTGCCGTCTGGTTTGCGCATGAGTTACGGAGATTACCCAAATGATAAACTTGCTACTTTGTTTGATCAACAAAGACATTGTGCACGTGATTTGTTTATCTTCCAAACTTTGGTAGATCTATCTGTTTTGTCATTTATCACTGAAATCACTGACATTTCACGTTTCCAAGATTATTATGATTTCATAACTATCAAAGGACAAGGTATGATAAGATATGATTATTTTAGCCCCCAAAGTATTCAAAATGCAAAATAATGAAATCTTATTTTGATGTGCATGTTAAAGTAAATTGAACATATTTTATCTTCAAGAGAGATTTCTCTTTCTGTTACGTAAGACAGTTTTTTACTGGGTTTCAAGACCTGGCATATTTGCTCAATTTTCACAGACCTGGCAAATTATGGGCCTTTAAGTATAAGGTTTTGATCATAAAATTAAAGAGCGTGTACCGAGCACACGTTTGATCCTATAAATAATATAAAGTGCCCCAAACAGACGCATTCCTGAGTACACTTTGGGTGCATTCAGGGTTCTGCCATTGGCAACTACGTTCGTTAACTTTGGGTTACCAATGGCCTCCGATGATAACATTGGGTACCAACGAGGCCATCGCTGCTACCTGAGGTGTAGAGTCGCGGGAAGATTGGTTACCAACATTCTACCTATCGGCGAACCAACGGCTAACGACAGTGACCGATGGTTATCGAAAGTAACTGATGGGAGAATCCTGAACGCACCCAGTATCTTTTTACTGATGATGTGTCCTTATTAATTACTTGACTCTCTTTATCAGGATCCATAAAAGCCAGAAAACGTATAAAAATGAAGAAAAAAAATGTTTTATAAATGAAAAGCCTGGTTTTTGAGGCTCTTCAATTCACTTTATTTCTTCTAAATTATGTTTTAATAATGATTTGTTCCATATGAAGCAGCTCAAATGGAGATTGAAATTGCGTGCCTTAGAAACTTCAATATTGGAGGCCAATTTTGCCCCTTATCATACCTTGTCCTTAGGTTCTTTATCCTAATGTCAACATTTCCCATCTGAGGAATACAAGCAGATCGTTCTATTTGGTCATTACTGTCTATTGACATCTGGAGAAACAAAGATCGACCCGTAAAATATTTTTGTACTTTTTCTAACTTTTTTTACATCTCTTCTATGAAGAGTTTTATGAGTTTTATTTCCAAAGTTGGACTAGATGAAAGTTTCAGTGAACATAGACTTCATGAAGAAACTCACGTAAGGATGTTTGGTTTAAGTTGACATAGTTTGGGAATGTCACAATTGTACAGATTTTGGTAGCTATCATTAATTGAGTTTGGGAATGTCACAATTGTACATATCTGGTAGCTATCATTAATTGAAATGTTACAGTAAGGCTGGCTCCTTTGGTATCAATACACATTCACCAGTTACACGAAACACCCAAATGTACCTATTTACCCCAAATTCATCCAAATCTATACCAAATCTACCCCTAAATCTCCCAAATCCACATCAAATCTACCTTATATGGTGTTACAACGATGTTTTGGTAACAAATATCACAAAAACATATCATTTGTGCAAAATAAAGCTGTAGTTGTTCATTTTGTTAATAATGTGTGTTAATACACGATGAGTAAAAGTAATGCAAAGATTGTTAAATTGTTAATAAATTAACAACTATATCTTCATTTTTCTCAAATGATTATTTTATTTGTGATATATGCTACAATAACTTCATTGTTCCACTATATAATGTAGATTTGTTGTGGATTTGGGAGGTTTAGGAGTAGATTTGGTGAAGATTTGGGTGGATTTGGGGGAAATATGTAATTTGGGTGTTTCCTGACACCCCACATGCAACATCTGGGCCTGTGGTGTCAGAAAGTGAGTTTTATCTATCTATCTATAGATACTGCAACACCCTCTTTTGAAGATTATGTGCAGGTGCGCATCTGTGCGTGTGAGTAAGATAAAAGGGGTAAAAGATGTCTTAAAAACAGGTGAAGATGAAATAAAGATAATAGGGTTATATGTTAAAAAGTCGGATCAAGACAAAGTGATTTTTAAAAGATAAAAACGGGTGTTTCTTGTTTAAGGTATGGAGTGGGAGACGGTGCAAACTGCCAATTTGAATGAATCCAAACTTGGCAGCTTTGCTATGTCTGCTGTCAGTATGTTGTAATGGAATAGCCCTCTTGATTATTGGGACGTTTTTGCTCATTATTTATGCATTATTTTGTGCTGAGCAATATTTCATAAGCAATGGCTTTCAATATAATGTAACATAATAGATGTGGTTTGTATAAATGTACACATAGCTGCAGTGCGAATATAATATTGCTTTAACAAAGCCTTCACTTTTGCTGTCAATCAAGATGAATTGTAGTTCACTAAATACAGGCGTTGTTACTTGGGTTAAGACGGCACATGAAAACAATGTGTTGACGCAAATTTACAACTTAATTGTTAAGTAGCGTTGTAATGAATCGTTCACATTGTTTGATAGCGTGTCTCAAGGTAGCACGTGTCTCAAGGTAGCACGTGTCTCATCTCAAGCTAGCACGTGTCTCAAGCTAGCACATCTGTGGTGTCTGAGTACAAGTACAATATTAGTGTTTATTGCATACGCATTTACAAGCTCCGTTTACTTTCAATGTAACAGGAAACGTCAATATTCGCCCATATTGACGTGTAGTAAAGTCATATTGGGTGTGCAAAGTATACTCGTTCGTGATTGGTGCAATTTTCTGTTCATGTCAAAGAAAGTATATCACGTGATGTAAGCAATGTTGATTGTTTATTGTGAAAATTCCCATTATGTAATGACAATATGTTTGTTTCAAATAAATGTTTTTGGTGAAAATTAAATGTTACAACCTATTTTATTCTCTCTATAATTTAAAAATGCATATGCAATAAAACAGTTATTAGATTTATATTGGGATATATGAACGAGTTCATTTGCGCATAAATATTGCGCTCCTAAAGTCGCACAATATTAATACGCAAAATAACTCGTGCATATATCCCAATACAAAACTAATAACCTGTAATAATGGTGGCAGCATGGGGAATACCTGTTTGAAACAAACAATAATATGTATGTATTGTTGATCTGACCTGGTAGTATGCGTTGAAAGCATTCTTTATTTTGAAAAGTTTTGATTTTGAGGCATTACATGGACTGCATGTTGTCATAATGAAAATAATAAAAATTTGGTAATTATACACTGATTTTGGGGGCATTTTGGCTCGTTGTTTATTTATATGTACGGATGCGTTATTTTGTGCTGAATAATATTTCATTAGCTGTAAAACAGTGATCTGCAATGTAATATAATATACTGAGCAAAAATAGAAACGTCCCCAACTTTACCCATAGATTTAGACAGAATGATATTATATTTTATTTAATCTTATATGCCAATAACTTTGTTAAAGGCCAGCACTGTCATGAAAACAATTTTCTTTGAATCAAACTTGTGGGCAAACCTATTCCCCTTGATTTGGTTTAAACAGCATTTCCCGGTCTTGCGGTTAACACTTTGAGTTAACACAGTTTTGTTATATTGAAATAAACAGAGAATGACCTCATCACCACAAAAACAGAGAAAAGACACTGATCTTTTCACTCATTTTTGCGCCATACAGCTTTAAAGAACGAATATTTTCAGATTACCTCCCTTTATAATAAAAATATAGTGATTTTGCAATTTGAATAAAACATGTTTTAGCAGCAACAGACAAACTTTGGTTTTTGATGATTATTAATATTGATCATAATGATTCAGTGATAAGTATAAAATGATGAAATTACATCTAGATTGGTGTACAAAGACTAACAAAGTCAACCCTATGCAAATCACAGCTTAAGGAGGGACGTTTCTATTTTTGCTGAGTATAGATGATGTAATCTGTATAAATGTAGCCTACAAATATTTGCAGTGTGAATAAAATATTGCTTTGACTGACACAGTCTATTGTTTTCAATCAAGGTAAATGATAGTTTCTGTAAACTGCACATGAAAACCATGTGTTGGTGCAAACTTACATCATTTAGTAGTCATCATAATCGTTCACATTGTCATGTGTTTCTCAAGATTAACGCATCACTGGCATCGGTCCAAATACAACATTTGGGTAGGTGGTGACAGCAGGCATGTTAGTCCTCAGCATGGGGAATACTTCTGAAACAAAGAATAAAATACTAGTAATGTATTGTTATTTGATTTGGTAGTATGCGTTGAAAACATTCTTATTTTGTTATTTTGGTCAAATTATTGCTTTAGACGATTGTGGCTGGCTGAACTTACTAAGAAATAAGCAACATTATAATGGATGGAAACTTCGAAATCGCAAAATATAAGCAAGAAATGTTTAAACAAAGAATTGTAAGTCAAATAATTTTATTAAACAATACTGGCCATATTAGGTTTTTAAGACCAGGGTGTATAAAGTTATTCCACAATAATTATTACAGATGGGGGTAACCATATTTTCACAAGGATTTCTGATTCCCTGTTGTTTTTATGATATTCTACCGAGAATACAACAGGGAACCAGTTTAATGATTAACAGCATCATTAATTGCATACGAAAGAACTTTGTGACCAGGACAGATTTAGGACAGACTTACTATAGGGCATGTAAAATACCATAGGCTAGTAGATAAAATGTTACCACTGGTTTCTAAAGCAAAACTCATTCCGGCAACCAAGTCATTGACTGGATACATACGGTATTTTGATCATTCGCTGATCTTTGTTTCTGCTATCAATTTTTGAATTCTATCATTGCTAAACCGGCTGGGCAGTATCTTTTTTATTTTTATTCTACCATTAAAACATATTATTGGTGCAGTATAATCACTGATTAGTAATACCTATTCAAAAGATATTCAAATTATTATTAATCATATAATATACATCATATACATACGGTATTTTGATCATTCGCTGATCTGACCGGATACATACATTAGTTGATACTTGGAGTTTTTCTCCATTTTTTTCCTCTTCAACTTAGGGTTTTTCCCCCCATTTTTTTCTAAATCCACACCTGTCGCAGTGTTTTTGGAAATTCTGAAGATATACACAACATATTAAGACAACAAGGGAGATAAGCATAAAATGAGCAAATAAAGGCTGCAGAACAGTTCGAGTAGGCCAGTACTATTAAGACTATGATGAGCTATCTAATATTAGATCATTTGTCTTGTTTCTCTCCGAGCAAATTCACATGGATTGGCAGAGTAAGTGCCGTTCTATAGAAAAACTTCCCCGGTAAATCATCCAGTCAAATTGTTGCATTGTTACTCGACACGGACTGCGCCCTGATATGGACCGAGTACCAGCATTGACTAATTTGCAGGGTTCCTGGAGTCTATAATGCCTTACTCTCCCGCGTTTATGAGCACAATCCAGGGTTGAAAAATTTAAAACCCAGGCCTGGAATTCAGCAATCATTCTTCCATCTGTTCTTAGACTTGAGCTCAAGTACTCAGATTTCCTTCATAAATATTCCCATGACTTTCAAAGATAAAAATTGTATGAAGATGCTATTTATTCGTATTAATCATATGTATACATAGCAGCTTGTTATGAATGCTTATAGAAATATTTGTGATTAAAATTTGCATACATTGGCTTAAGTCTAAGAATATTCTCAAGAATGGTTGGTGAATTTAAAAGGTGCTCCAGACTAGTCGTAACCCAAGCTTGTCACGAACACAACCCTTGAATAATGGTCAAAAGCTTTTTTTGATATTTAATTATCTTAATGGTTATACTCGATTACTTCAAAATGATATCAATTCTGACGCCCCCAGCGTACTGGTTTTTGTGGTGTGGTGGGCTCAACTTTTTTTAAATATCCCTACACATACTGCCACCCCACAGTTTCTGTTCTCCAACAGCTCTTGTTTTTTTTATCATATGCAGTACTGATGGCCATTCTATTTTTGTTTCTGCTATCAATTTTTGAATTCTATCATTGCTAAACCGGCTGGGCAGTATCTTTTTTTTTTTATTCTACCATTAAAACATGTTATTGGTGCAGTATAATCACTGATTAGTAATACCTATTCAAAAGATATTCAAATTATTATTAATCATATAATAATAATTTTCAAATGCATAATTACACTACTAAATTAGAAAAACTATTGGTATGCTGCAAGTTAAAAAATGCAACATGTTCCTTTAAAACATTTTAAGAGTGGGAATGCTCGGAATGGTCTAACAGGTAGGAGAGGCTTCAGGTATGATAATTTTGAACATTTAAAAGTAAGATCATAGTGGATAAGGCTTGTGCTTAAAGATATAGACCTCTGCCATGCGTAGTTCACTTCCTCGTTGACACGTATTTTGTGAAACTTTCTTCTTCGTCTCATCTCTCTGAGGTTGCTGTCCCAGTATGACCTTATATGGTTTTATGGTGGGTTAATGGCATGTTAAAGCTCATTTCATTTATTTTAAGTACAACTGAGCTTACCATATGCATCCATCTTAATTTGCTCAATTGCCTTAGGCTGTATAGTGATAAGGTACTTCCGTAATTTCGATAATCTCATGCACTCACGTGGGTTTAGTTGCTTTGATGTGGGCTCGTGGTAAGAAGGGACGGCTGTTGCTGTGCTTGGTCCCTACAACCTTAGATGAAGACTTAAATGGTGAGCATCGTATATACGTTTATCTAGACTTTATCAAAAGTTACCCTGATGTTTATGCCCACGAAGGAAAGCGCACCATCCGTCCGTCCGTCCGTCCGTCCGTCCGTCCTCCCGAACGTCTGAACCAATCTTGTCTCAGCCTTAAGTTTGAAAGAACTGAAGGAATTCCCATGAAACTTCCCGTACGTGTTAACAACAATGAGAAGGTGTGTCGTGTGCATGAATTGGATCCATACCTCTAAGGTCAAGGTCACATTTGGAGGTCAAACGAGACAACATTTTCAGGCGCATTTGTCACTTATTGGTGACATTTCTTGTTGTATTGTTAAAAGGAAACAAAGTTCTTGCTCTTTGATATATCTATATATTTCAATGAATCCTCTGGCCGTGACCATGGGATGGCATGCACACCCAGGGGAATTAGACACATTTCAAATTGATTGTCTTATTTCTATCCCAGTCACTTGCATATTTTTGTCAAATTCACCTGAGGGTGGGAGTAATGAAACAAGGGCATTAGGCGAATGTTTAAATTTATTTATATTCAGAACGAATGCACTGAATTCCTTTTTTTCCCCCACATGTTATAGTAGTTGGTCCAATCCTGCTTACTCAAAGTGGAGGAGAGATGGATGGGGGTGTGAGGGGCACAATCAATTATGGGGGCAGATTTATGGAACGGCAAATCTACAGAAACTAAAATATTAATCTTCAGATATATCTTCACCTCTCTACAAATAAGTATTGCTTGCCTTAAAAAAAGTATTCCTGGCAAAAAATCGGTTGCAGCTCTCTTCAAGTCATTTAAAAAACTGCAAGAACAATTTGTTTTGCGTCGACACATACTTTGCCAAAACTCCTTTACAAAATGTCACATTATTGGTGAGCCTGCATCCTCCCTCCCCGCATCCCCAAAACAATGTAAGCCTAACTCTGCTTACCTTCAAACAAGGCTATTCAACTTAAACCTAATTAATTATAGCGCTCTAATAATCTGTTAAAAAGGGTACTGCAGGCTTGTGGGGGTCTACAGTTCTCACTTAAAATTGACAAATAATTATAGCATTTATTCTATAGGGCCTAAACATAATGAATGTAGTGGAGTGCGTGTTCCAGTGGTAGAGCGCCAAACTCTAGATCGAGAGGTGGTCGGTTCGGTCCTCGCCACGGCCACATTTATCCTTGAGCAAGATAATTAATCCACATTGCTTAGTACTGGTTCCACCCAGGAAGCCATCGAGAGTGATACATTTAATTTCCAAGAACTTGTTTCGCAATCGATGTAAAATAAATATGTTTAAACTAAACATAATGAATGAGCCTGAAACCCACTTTTTAGACCAGAACAACTCCATATTTTGATTGATATGACAGTTTTATTATGAAACATTTTGAAATGTTTAGATTCTTCTAATAGCCTGATGTATCCCTTTAATTTAAAGACAAGAAGGTAACGCAAATAAGCGTAATTTTTTTCTGTGTCCATATCTGCTTAATCCCAGCGGCTAACCTTAAAATTAGTGTTGATGTGCCTCTTTGATCGCTTCTTCTGAAGACTGAATACAGCGAATGCCTTCTTCGGGAATGAGACTAGCCTAAGTGACTGTCTAACTACTTGTCGGATCTGATGGAGGTCTCACGTACAGTGTGACGAAACAGTCGGAACTGTTATGTCTCAAAATCTTGCACAATGATTCACTTATTGTAAGCGGGATGTCATACCTGGGCAACGTTGATGCTGACTCCTTGCTAGCTAGGTGAAAGTTTTTCCGTGTGGGCTTTTTTGCATAATCATTTTTGTCAACATGCTCATCATCCTTGTTTCCAGCATGCCCATCTTCAACTTTCTTTCCACCAAGCTCATATTTCTCTTTCTTTTCACTATATCTGTATTTTCTTTTCTTTTTTCTAACTATGTCATTTCTTTTGATCCTCTCTATCTTTCTCTGTTTTTTCAACAAGCTCATTTTCCACTTTTTTTCTGAACACTAACATCTGTACCTTTATTCTTACCAACCCCATCTTCACAACTCTTCTCATCATATTTACTATTTTCATCTTTCTTATTTTGTTCAACGTCCTCAATTTTTTTCATCTTGCTCTTTCTACTCATCATTCCTTTAATCTTGGTTCCACCATTCCACCTCTATCAACATCCCATTTCGCTTGGGTTTTTGCTGCATCTTTCTCCTCAACATAATAACATTCCTCTTTATTCCTTCTCATTGTTCTTGTCTTCTTCTTCCGTCTCATCATATCTTCATGTTCTGCTTGATGTGTTGATATCTCATCTCTATCTAACTCTTTCTTCTTCACACACCCACTTCCTCTTTCATTTTTCTCGCCATTATCTTCTTCTTGACCATCTCATTACTACCATCATCCGTTTCTGTTTGTTATGCTCCCAAAAGATTTTGAGGGAGCATAATGTTGCCGTCATGTCCGCCCGTACGTACGTATGTATGTCCGCCGTATGTCCGTCTGTCCCGTTTTCTTGTCCGCTTAATTCCTATGTTTTTTATCCTATTTTCGCTAAACTTCATAGGAAGTATCAGCATGTTGTCTGGTACTGGTAGCGCATATTGTCGGGGGGTTCCGGTTGAATGATTTTTGGCGGAGTTACGGGACTTTGAAGTTTTTCGAATGTAAACCTTGTCCGCTCAACTCCATCAACGTTTGTCATCCAGTTTTCACGAAACTTCATAGGAAGTATCAGTATGATGTCTAGTAGCGCATGTTTTTTGGAGGTTCCGGTTGAATGTATTTTGTCGGAGTTACGGGACTTTGAAGTTTTTCGAATGTAAACCTTGTCCGCTCAACTCCTCCTACGTTTTTCATCCAATTTTCTCTAAATTTCACCTGAAGTATCAGTCTAGTAGCGCATATTGTCAGGATATTTCTGTAGAATGATTAGTTACAGGACATTGAAGTTTAACCATTCTGAAGCTTGTCCCCTCAACTTCTAAGTTTTTCATCTGATATCCATGAAACTTTATTGGAAGTATTAGTATTATTTCTAGTAGCGCATATTATCAGGATGTTTCGGTTAAAAATAATTGCAGAGTTATGGGACTTTGCAATTTTTAAACAAAATATAGCTTGTAAGCTCGGCTCATCCTACATTTTTCATCCGATAGTATTTCACATGTCTACCTTTATTCGGAGAGCATCCATCAGTTCTACCGATTTCTTGCTTTTGTGTTGAGCTCTCATCTCTATCTACCTCTTCTATACACACCCAACTTCCTCTTTCTTTCTTCTCACCATTCTCTTTTCACAATCTCATCCCAAACATCCTCTGTTTCTGTTTGTTTTTGTGTTGAGCTCTCATCTCTATCTACCTCATTCTTCTTTACACACTCAACTTTCTCTTCTCGTCATTCTCTTCTTCTTCACAATTTCATCACTTTCCTCATCCGTTCTGCTTGTTTTTGTGTTGGTATCTCATCACGCCCACTTTCCTCTTTCCTTCTTCTTACCAGTTGATACTTTCTTCTTTTTCACAATCACTTTCATCAGTCCCTTCTTTTGTTTCTTCCTTTTTACCATCCCATCAATATACTTACCGTTTTCTTCTACACATTTTGATTTGTTAAATACAACTGATCATTGTGTTCTAAAGAAAGAAGCCTTGCAATTGCAGCCTCGTCATCTTCTAGCTTTAGATTTACTTGTCCATTACCCTGGTCAAAGCTTATAATGTGGTTAACAATAGGTGTGTTTACTTGATCATCTTTTGTTGCCTCTTGCCCCGAGTCCGCACTTTTTAATTTTCTCTCCGGAAGAATCAACATCTTTAAGTTTTAGATTAACTAGGCCCTTACCCTGGTCAATGGTTGCACTGTGTTGAATACTTGGGGTGTTTACTTGCTCATCTTTTGTTGCCTCTTGCCCTGCGTCCTCAATTTTAATTTTCTCTACGAACGACTCAATGTCTTCACGCTTTAGATTTACTTGTCCCTTACCATGGTCAAAGCTTATAATGTGGTTAACACTTGGGGTGTTTACTTTATCATCTTTTGTTGCCTCTTGCCCTGTGTCCGCAATTTTGTTTTCTCTTCGAAAGACTCAACATCTTCAAGCTTTAGATAAACCAGTCCTTACCCTGGTCAATGGTTACACTGTGGTTAACACTAAGGGTGTTTACTTGATCGTCTTCGCCTGACTTTTGCTCTGCTTCCACAATTTCAATTTCCTCTTCAATGGACTCAAGGTTAGCATTACACTATGTACATCGCTCACTCATAAACGATGGCGAATGCGATTGCTGACTTTTCGTTTGTCAGCACTGGTGTGGGTGCACAGTCTTGATCATTTACTAAACGTAAAACATCTACCTCATCCTCAATGTATACTTCTTCTTTTGTAGAAGAATGATGTTGACAAGAAAGATCAGAATCATCATTATAGAATGGTTCTATGTCTTCACCATCATCATCATCATCATCATCATCATCATCATCATCATCATCATCATCATCATCATCATCATCATCATCATCATCATAGTCATCATCAGACAACCATGTGTCATCGGAGAACGATTCAACATCATCATCAGTTGCTACTATTATAAGTGTTGCTTTATAGTTGCTAGAGGCATCTTCGTGATCATTCATGTTTATGAGGATATTCGTGGAGTCATCTAAGCATAGATATAACAATCGAACAGGAAAAGTAGCATTCAAGGACGACAGTCAACCACCAACACACATAGAAACAAAGATCAACTTTAAAGATTAATAAAAGGCAAGATAAGACATCACAAACACAAAAGAGTTGACAATAGGGCTACCGCCTTGGAACGGTCAGTGGCAAAAAAAACCGATTGGGGCGTTAAACCAGGTTCTAGGCTCTTAACCATATTGTCATCCCACTAAACGGGACAGTGCAAATAAAGATACCCTCGCCAGGTTATAACCTGTAACAAACAAGGCAGCATTAATAGGCGATATAAATAAAACACATAAATGATCATGTATATATATTAATATAAAAAAACAAAAGCCTAGAAAGCCACAAAGTAAGTACTCAATGACTTCGTCAGAGCAACAAGAGAACAAACCGTTTAGGGTACGACAAATAATGAAAACAATTTCATCACCTTCTCGGTATTTATATATTTGATCACTGTATTACAACTGTTTAAGGGATATACGTAAACAGGATTTTCATTAGCCAAAAAACAAGAGTGGCAAATGGTCCCAACGACCTTTGTCCTTTGTAGACACTTTCAACAGTAACACAAGAGGGTCAGATAAAAGAGGTCTGGTCATTTCAGCAAAAATGTGGTGTGATGGATTGTAATTTTGTATGGTGTCTGTAAAAATGTCTCTACCGTCTGGTATGTTGGTTTCTTATTGTTTATGGTTTGTGTATGAATGTCCCCACCCTCTGGTGTGTTGGATTTGGTTTTGTATGTTTTGTGTATGATTGTCTCTACCCTTTGGTATGTTGGATTGTAGTTTTGTATGGTTTGTGTATGAATGTTCCCATCCTCTGGTATCCTGGATTGTAGTTTTTTATGGTTTGTGTATTCATGAATGTCCCCATCCTTTGGTGTGTTGAATTGTAGTTTGGTATAGTTTGGGTATAAATGTCTCTACCCTTTGGTATGTTGGATTGTGGTTTTGTATGTTTTGTGTATGACTGTCTCTACCCTTTGGTATGTTGGATTGTAGTTTTGTATAGTTTTTGTATGATTGTCCCCACTCTCTGATATGTTGGATTGTAGTTTTGTATGGTTTGTGTATGAATTTCCCCCACACTCTGGTATCCTGGATTGTAGTTTTTTATGATTTGTGTATTCATGAATGTCCCCATCATCTGGTGTGTTGAATTGTAGTTGTATATGGTTTGTGTATGAATGTCCCCACCCTTTGGTGTGTGGATTGTAGTTGTTTATGGTTTGTGTAATACTTTCTCCACACTCTGGTATGTTGAATTGTAGTTTTTTATGGTTTGGGTATGAATGTCCCCACCCTCTGGTATGTTGAATTGTAGTTGTGTATGGTTTGTGTATGAATGTCCCCATCCTTTGGTGTGTTGAATTGTAGTTGTATATGTTTTGTGTATGAATGTCCCCATCCTCTGATGTGTTAAATTGTAGTTGTATATGGTTTGTGTATGAATGTCCCCACCCTCTGGTGTGTTGAATCGTAGTTGTATGTGGTTTGTTTATGAATATCCCCACCGTCTGGTGTGTTGAATAGTAGTTGTATATGGTTTGTTTATGAATGTCCCCACCATCTGGTGTGTTGAATTGTAGTTGTTTATGGTTTGTATTATGTATGTCCCCATCCTATAGTGGGTTGAATTGTAGTTGTATATGGTTTGTGTATGAATGTCCCCACCCTCTGGTGTGTTGAACTGTAGTTTTTATGTATGGTTTGTGTATGAATGTCCCCATCCTCTGGTGTGTTGAATTGTAGATGTATATGGTTTGTGTATGAATGTCCCCATCCTCTGGTGTGTTGAATTATAGTTTTTACGATTTGTGTATGAATGTCCCTATCCTCTGGTGTGTTGAATTGTAGTTGTAGATGGTTTGTGTATAAATTCCGCAATCCTCTGGTGTGTTGAATTGTAGTTGTATATGGTTTGTGTATGAATGTCCCCATCCTCTGGTTGGTTGAATTGTAGTTGTATATGGTTTGTGTATGAATGTCCCCACCCTCTGGTGTGTTGAATTGTAGTTGTACATGGTTTGTGTATGAATGTCCCCATCCTCTGGTGTGTTGAATTATAGTTGTATATGGTTTGTTTATGAATGTCCCAACACTCTGGTGTGTTGAATTGTAGTTTTTTATGGTTTGTGTATGAATGTCCCCATCCTCTGGTGTATTTATTGTAGTTGTATATGGTTTGTTTATGAATGTCCCTACCCTCTGGTGTGTTGAATTGTAGTTGTTTATAATTTGTGTATGAATGTCCCCATCCTCTGGTCGGTTGAATTGTAGTTGTATATGGTTTGTGTATGAATGTCCCCATCCTCTGGTGTGTTGAATTATAGTTATGTATGGTTTGTTTATGGATGTCCCCACCCTCTGGTGTGTTGAGTTGTAGTTTTTTATATATGGTTTGTGTATTAATGACCCCATCCTCTGGTGTGTTGAATTGTAGTTGTATATGGTTTGCGTATGAATGTCCCCACCCTCTGGTGTGTTGAATTGTAGTTGTATATGGTTTGTGTATTAATGTCCCTATCCTCTGATGTGTTGAATTGTAGTTGCATATGGTTTGTGTATAAATGCCCCCACCCTCTGGTGTGTTGAATTGTAGTTTTTAGCTCTACTGGCCAAGGGCCAGCAGAGCTTATGGGATGGTGTGTTGTCCGTCGTCCGTCCGTCCGTTAACTTTTCTTCAAACGACTTCTCCTCAGAAAGCGCTCGGCTAATTTTGACCAAACTTCACATTGATGATCCTTAGATGAATGCATTTTAGATTTGTTAAAATTAGGTCAGCACTACATCCAAGATGGCTGCCATTACCAAATATGGTCGAAACCTTAAAAAATCTTCTTCTCCAGAACCGCTGGACAGATTTCAACAGTTTTTCTTTTAAAATGATCGCCAACGCCTAGACTACCAAGTTTGTTCAAATAAAGTCCCCGGGGTCAAAAATGGCCGTGCCCCGGGGGTCCAAAGTTTGTATATTGAGGTTTTGCATGTTTTACATATAGACATATAGGAAAAAACTTTGAAAAATCTTCTTATCTGAAACCACAAGGCACAGAGCTCTCATGTATTACATGTAGCATCAGCTTATGGTCCTCTACTAAGTTTATTCAAATGGTGACCCTGTGGTCAAATTTGTCCCCGCCCCTGGGTCACAGTTTTACATAGACTTATATAGGATTTTTTTTTTTAAATCTTCTTCTCGGAAACTACAACAGCCAGAGGTTTGATATTTTGCATTTACTATAATCTGATGGTCCTTTACCAAGTTTGTTCAAATGGTAACCCTCGGGTCACATTTGGCCCCGCCCCAAGGGTCACATGTTTTACATAGACATATATAGGGAATTCTTCAAACGACTTCTCGTCAGAAACCGCTTAGCTTATTTTGACCAAACTTCAAATGGATGATCCTTAGATGAATGCTTTTCAGATTTGTTAAAATTAGGTCAGCGCTACATCCAAGATGGCTGCCATTACCATATATGGTCGAAACCTTAAAAAATCTTCTTCTCAAGAACCGCAGGACAGATTTCAACAGTTTTTCTTTTAAAATGATCGTCAACGCCTAGACTATCAAGTTTGTTCAAATAAAGTCCCCGGGGTCAAAAATGGCCGTGCCTCGGGGGTTCAAAGTTTGTATATTGAGGTTTTGCATGTTTTTCATATAGACATGTAGGAAACAACTTTAAAAAATCTTCTTCTCTGAAACCACAAGGCACAGAGCTCTCATGTATTACATGTAGCATCAGCTTATGGTCCTCTACTAAGTTTATTCAAATGGTGACCCTGGGGTAAAATTTGTCCCCGCCCCGGGGGTCACAGTTTTACATAGACTTATATAGGATTTTTTTTTAAAAAATCTTCTTCTCAGAAACTACAATAGCCAGAGGTTTGATATTTTGCATTTACAATAAGCTTATGGTCCTTTACCAAGTTTGTTCAAATGGTGACCTTAGGGTCACATTTGGCCCCGCCCCAAGGGTCACATGTTTTACATAGACATATATAGGGAATTCTTCAAACGACTTCTCGTCAGAAACCGTATGCATGTTTTTCATAAAGACATATAGGATTTTTTTTTAAAAAATCTTCTTCTCTGAAACCACAAGGCACAGAGCTCTCATGTATTACATGTAGCATCAGCTTATGGTCCTCTACTAAGTTTGTTCAAATGGTGACCCTGGGGTCACATTTGGTCCCGCCCCAAGGGTCACATGTTTTACATAGACATGTATAGGGAAAAACTTAAAAAATCTTCTTCTCTGAAACTGCAAGAGCCAGAGGTTTAATATTTTGCTGTTGCTATAAGCTTATGGTCCTTTACCAATGTTGTTCAAATGCTGACCCTGGGGTCACATCTGGCCCCGCCCCGCGGGTCACAGTTTTACATCAATGCTTGTTTTAAATTTTTTAATTTCTTTATTTTGTTATTTTCTTCTCTTTTTTTTATTCTTTTTTTTTGTTTTTATTTTTTAATTTTTTTTTTATTTTTTTTATTTTTAATTTTTTTTTTTAAATTTTTTATTTTTTTTATTTTTATTTTATTTTTATTATCTCTACTGGCCAACTTTGAAAACCAGCCAGATCGGACCAGTAATGACGGAGTTATTGCTCTTGATATAGTTAAAATGCTACATTTTGCCTCTTTAAGACGATAGTCACTCGCTTCATTGATGTCATAAGAGCCATATTAGCCAGTAGAGCGTCCACAGGCCCTCTTGGGCCTCTTGTTTATGTATGGTTTGTGTATGAATGACCCGATCCTCTGGTGTGTTGAATTATAGTTGTATATGGTTTGTTTATGAATGTCCCAACCCTCTGGTGTGTTGAATTGTAGTTTTTTATGGTTTGTGTATGAATGTCCCCATCCTCTGGTGTGTTTATTGTAGTTGTATATGGTTTGTTTATGAATGTCTCTACCCTCTGGTGTGTTGAATTTTATTTTTTTCTGGTCTGTGTACGAATGCCCCCACCCTCTGGTGTGTTGAATTGTAGTTGTATATGGTTTGTTTATGAATATCCACACCCTCTGGTGTGTTGAATTGTAGTTGTATATGGTTTGTTTATGAATGTCCCCATCCTCTGGTGTGTTGAATTGTAGTTGTGTATGGTTTGTTTATGGATATCCCCACCCTCTGGTGTGTTGAATTGTAGTTTTTTATGTATGGTCTGTGTATGAATGACCCCATCCTCTGGTGTGTTGAATTTTAATTGTATATGGTTTGCGTATGAATGTCCCCACCCTCTGGTGTGTTGAATTGTAGTTGTATATGGTTTGTGTATGAATGTCCCCACACCCTGGTGTGTTGAATTGTAGCTGTATATGGTTTGTGTATGAATGTCCCCATCCTCTGGTGTGTTGAATTATAGTTTTTATGGTTTGTGTATGAATGTCCCCACCCTCTGGTGTGTTGAATTGTAGTTGTAGATGGTTTGTTTATGAATGTCCCCACCCTCTGGTGTGTTGAATTGTAGTTGTATATGGTTTGTGTATTAATGTCCCTATCCTCTGGTGTGTTGAATTGTAGTTGCATATGTATTGTGTATAAATGCCCCCTACCTCTGGTGTGTTGAATTGTAGTTTTTTATGTATGGTTTGTGTATGAATGACCCCATATTCTGGTGTGTTGAATTGTAGTTGTATATGGTTTGTGTATGAATGTTCCCACCCTCTGGTGTGTTGAATTGTAGTTGTATATGGTTTGTGTATGAATGTCCCCACCCTCTGGTGTGTTGAATTGTAGTTGTATATGGTTTGTGTTTGAATGCCCCCACCCTCTGGTGTGTTGAATTGTAGTTTTTTATGTATGGTTTGTGTATGAATGTCCCCATCCTCTGGTGTGTTGAATTGTAATTGTATATGGTTTGTGTATGAATGTTTCCACCCTCTGGTGTGTAGAATTGTAGTTGTACATGGTTTATGTATGAATGTCCCCACACTCTGGTGTGTTGAATTGTAGTTGTATATGGTTTGTGTTTGAATGCCCCCACCCTCTGGTGTGTTGAATTGTAGTTTTTTATGTATGGTTTGTGTATGAATGTCCCCATCCTCTGGTGTGTTGAATTGTAGTTGTATATGGTTTGTGTATGAATGTTTCCACCCTCTGGTGTGTAGAATTGTAGTTGTACATGGTTTATGTATGAATGTCCCCACACTCTGGTGTGTTGAATTGTAGTTGTATATGGTTTGTTTATGACTGTTCCCACCCCCTGGTGTGTTGAATTGTAGTTGTATATGGTTTGTGTATGAATGTCCTCACACTCTGGTGTGTTGAATTGTAGTTGTATATGGTTTGTGTATGAATGTCCCCATCCTCTTGTGTGCTGAAATGTAGTTGTATATGGTTCGTATATGAATGTTCCGATCCTCTGGTATGTTGAATTGTAGTTGTATATGGTTTGTGTATGAATGTCCCCACCCTCTGGTTTGTTGAATTGTAGTTGTATATGGTTTGTGTATGAATGTCCCAACCTTCTGGTGTGTTGAATTGTAGTTGTATATGGTTTGTGTATGAATGTCCCCACCTTCTGGTGTGTTGAATTGTAGTTGTATATGGTTTGTTTATGAATATCCCCTACCTCTGGTGTGTTGAATTATAGTTTTTATGATTTGTGTTTGAATGTCCCCACCCTCTGGTGTGTTGAATTGTAGTTGTATATGGTTTGTTTATGAATGTCTTCATCCTATGGTGTGTTGAATTGTAGTTGTATATGGTTTGTTTATGAATGTCCCCACCCTCTGGTGTGTTGATTTTTTTTTATGGTTTGTGTGTGAATGTCCCCATCCTCTGGTGTGTTTATTGTAGTTGTATATGGTTTGTTTATGAATGTCCCTACCCTCTGGTGTGTTGAATTGTAGTTTTATATGGTCTGTGTATGAATGTCCCCAACCTCTGGTGTGTTGAATCGTCGTTGTATATGGTTTGTTTATGAATATCCCCACCCTCTGGTGTGTTGAATAGAAGTTGTATATGGTTTGTTTATGAATGTCCCCACCATCTGTTGTGTTTAATTGTAGTTGTTTATGGTTTGTGTATGAATGTCCCCATCCTATAGTGGTTTGAATTGTAGTTGTATATGGTTTGTGTATGAATGTCTCCATCCTCTGGTGTGTGGAATTGTAGTTGTATATGGTTTGTTTATGAATGTCCCCACACTCTGGTGTGTTGAACTGTGGTTGTATATGGTTTGTGTATGAATGTCCCCATCCTCTGGTGTGTTGAATTATAGTTTTTATGATTTGTGTATGAATGTCCCCACCCTCTGGTGTGTTGAATTGTAGTTGTATATGGTTTGTGTATGAATGTCCCCACCCTCTGGTGTGTTGAATTGTAGTTGTATATGGTTTGTGTATTAATGTCCCTACCCTCTGGTGTGTTGAATTGTAGTTGTATATGGTTTGTGTATAAATGCCCCCACCCTCTGGTGTGTTGAATTGTAGTTTTTTATGTATGGTTTGTGTATGAATGACCCCATCCTCTGGTGTGTTGAATTTTAGTTGTATATGGTTTGTGTATGAATGTTCCCACCCTCTGGTGTGTTGAATTGTAGTTGTATATGGTTTGTGTATGAATGTCCCCACACTCTGGTGTGTTGAATTGTAGTTGTATATGGTTTGTTTATGAATGTCCCCACCCTCTGTTGAGTTGATGTTTTTTTTATTGTTTGTGTGTGAATGTCCCCATCCTCTGGTGTGTTTATTGTAGTTGTATATGGTTTGTTTATGAATGTCCCTACCCTATGGTGTGTTGAATTGTAGTTTTATATGGTCTGTGTATGAATGTCCCCAACCTCAGGTGTGTTGAATCGTCGTTGTATATGGTTTGTTTATGAATATCCCCACCCTCTGGTGTGTTGAATAGTAGTTGTATATGGTTTGTTTATGAATGTCCCCACCATCTGTTGTGTTTAATTGTAGTTGTTTATGGTTTGTGTATGAATGTCCCCATCCTATAGTGGTTTGAATTGTAGTTGTATATGGTTTGTGTATGAATGTCCCCATCCTCTGGTGTGTGGAATTGTAGTTGTATATGGTTTGTTTATGAATGTCCCCAAACTCTGGTGTGTTGAACTGTAGTTGTATATGGTTTGTGTATGAATGTCCCCATCCTCTGGTGTGTTGAATTATAGTTTTTATGATTTGTGTATGAATGTCCCCACCCTCTGGTGTGTTGAATTGTAGTTGTATATGGTTTGTGTATGAATGTCCCCACCCTCTGGTGTGTTGAATTGTAGTTGTATATGGTTTGTGTATTAATGTCCCTACCCTCTGGTGTGTTGAATTGTAGTTGTATATGGTTTGTGTATAAATGCCCCCACCCTCTGGTGTGTTGAATTGTAGTTTTTTATGTACGATTTGTGTATGAATGACCCCATCCTCTGGTGTGTTGAATTGTAGTTGTATATGGTTTGTGTATGAATGTTCCCAACCTCTGGTGTGTTGAATTGTAGTTGTATATGGTTTGTGTATGAATGTCCCCACACTCTGGTGTGTTGAATTGTAGTTGTATATGGTTTGTTTATGAATGTTCCCACCCTCTGGTGTGTTGAATTGTAGTTGTATATGGTTTGTGTATGAATGTCCCCACCCTCTGGTGTGTTGAATTGTAGTTGTATATGGTTTGTGTATGAATGTACCCATCCTCTGGTGTGTTGAATAATAGTTTTTATGGTTTGTGTATGAATGTTCCTATCCTCTGGTGTGTTGAGTTGTAGTTGTATATGGTTTGTGCATAAATGCCCCCATCCTCTGATGTGTTGAATTGTAGTTGTATATGGTTTGTGTATGAACGTCCCCACTCTCTGGTATGTTGAATTGTAGTAGTATATGGTCTGTTTATGAACGTCCCCACCCTCTGGTGTGTTGAATTGTAGTTGTATATGGTTTGTGTATGAATGTCCCCATCCTCTTGTGTGTTGAAATGTAGTTGTATATGGTTTGTATATGAATGTTCCCATCCTCTGGTATGATGAATTGTAGTTGTATGTGGTTTGTGTATGAATGTCCCCACACTCTGGTTGGTGGTTGAATTGTAGTTGTATATGGTTTGTGTATGAATGTCGCCATCCTCTGGTGTGTTGAATTGTAGTTGTATATGGTTTGTTTATGAATGTCCCCACCCGCTGGTGTGTTGAATTGTAGTTGTATATGGTTTGTGTATGAATGTCCCCACCTTCTGGTGTGTTGAATTGTAGTTGTATATGGTTTGTGTATGAATGTCCCCACCTTCTGGTGTGTTGAATTGTAGTTGTATATGGTTTGTTTATGAATATCCCCTACCTCTGGTGTGTTGAATTATAGTTTTTATGATTTGTGTTTGTTTGAATGGTCCCACCCTCTGGTGTGTTGAATTGTAGTTGTATATGGTTTGTTTATGAATGTCTTCATCCTCTGGTGTGTTGAATTGTAGTTGTATATGGTTTGTTTATGAATGTCCCCACCCTCTGGTGTGTTGAATTTTTTTTTTATGGTTTGTGTGTGAATGTCCCCATCCTCTGGTGTGTTTATTGTAGTTGTATATGGTTTGTTTATGAATGTCCCTACCCTCTGGTGTGTTGAATTGTAGTTTTATATGGTCTGTGTATTAATGTCCCCAACCTCTGGTGTGTTGAATCGTCGTTGTATATGGTTTGTTTATGAATATCCCCACCCTCTGGTGTGTTGAATAGTAGTTGTATATGGTTTGGTTATGAATGTCCCCACCATCTGTTGTGTTTAATTGTAGTTGTTTATGGTTTGTGTATGAATGTCCCCATCCTATAGTGGTTTGAATTGTAGTTGTATATGGTTTGTGTATGAATGTCCCGATCCTCTGGTGTGTGGAATTGTAGTTGTATATGGTTTGTTTATGAATGTCCCCACACTCTGGTGTGTTGAACTGTAGTTGTATATGGTTTGTGTATGAATGTCCCCATCCTCTGGTGTGTTGAATTATAGTTTTTATGATTTGTGTATGAATGTCCCCACCCTCTGGTGTGTTGAATTGTAGTTGTATATGGTTTGTGTATGAATGTCCCCACCCTCTGGTGTGTTGAATTGTAGTTGTATATGGTTTGTGTATTAATGTCCCTACCCTCTGGTGTGTTGAATTGTAGTTGTATATGGTTTGTGTATAAATGCCCCCACCCTCTGGTGTGTTGAATTGTAGTTTTTTATGTATGGTTTGTGTATGAATGACCTCATCCTCTGGTGTGTTGAATTGTAGTTGTATATGGTTTGTGTATGAATGTCCCCACACTCTGGTGTGTTGAATTGTAGTTGTATATGGTTTGTTTATGAATGTCCCCACCCTCTGTTGTGTTGATTTTTTTTTATGGTTTGTGTGTGAATGTCCCCATCCTCTGGTGTGTTTATTGTAGTTGTATATGGTTTGTTTATGAATGTCCCTACCCTCTGGTGTGTTGAATTGTAGTTTTATATGGTTTGTTTATGAATGTCCCCACCATCTGTTGTGTTTAATTGTAGTTGTTTATGGTTTGTGTATGAATGTCCCCATCCTATAGTGGTTTGAATTGTAGTTGTATATGGTTTGTGTATGAATGTCCCCATCCTCTGGTGTGTGGAATTGTAGTAGTATAACGTCTGTTTATGAACGTCCCCACCCTCTGGTGTGTTGAATTGTAGTTGTATATGGTTTGTGTATGAATGTCCCCATCCTCTTGTGTGTTGAAATGTAGTTGTATATGGTTTGTATATGAATGTTCCCATCCTCTGGTATGTTGAATTGTAGTTGTATGTGGTTTGTGTATGAATGTCCCCACCCTCTGGTTGGTTGAATTGTAGTTGTTTATGGTTTGTGTATGAATGTCCCCATCCTCTGGTGTGTTGAATTGTAGTTGTATATGGTTTGTTTATGGATGTCCCCACCCTCTGTTGTGTTGAATTGTAGTTGTATATGGTTTGTGTATGAATGTCCCCACCTTCTGGTGTGTTGAATTGTAGTTGTATATGGTTTGTGTATGAATGTCCCCACCTTCTGGTGTGTTGAATTGTAGTTGTATATGGTTTGTTTATGAATATCCCCTACCTCTTGTGTGTTGAATTATAGTTTTTATGATTTGTGTTTGAACGTCCCCACCCTCTGGTGTGTTGAATTGTAGTTGTATATGGTTTGTTTATGAATGTCTTCATCCTCTGGTGTGTTGAATTGTAGTTGTATATGGTTTGTTTATGAATGTCCCCACCCTCTGGTGTGTTGATTTTTTTTTTATAGTTTGTGTGTGAATGTCCCCATCCTCTGGTGTGTTTATTGTAGTTGTATATGGTTTGTTTATGAATGTCCCTACCCTCTGGTGTGTTGAATTGTAGTTTTATATGGTCTGTGTATGAATGTCCCCAACCTCTGGTGTGTTGAATCGTCGTTGTATATGGTTTGTTTATGAATATCCCCACCCTCTGGTGTGTTGAATAGTAGTTGTATATTGTTTGTTTATGAATGTCCCCACCATCTGTTGTGTTTAATTGTTGTTGTTTATGGTTTGTGTATGAATGTCCCCATCCTATAGTGGTTTGAATTGTAGTTGTATATGGTTTGTGTGTGAATGTCCCCATCCTCTGGTGTGTGGAATTGTAGTTGTATATGGTTTGTTTATGAATGTCCCCACACTCTGGTGTGTTAAACTGTAGTTGTATATGGTTTGTGTATGAATGTCCCCATCCTCTGCTGTGTTGAATTATAGTTTTTATGATTTGTGTATGAATGTCCCCACCCTCTGGTGTGTTGAATTGTAGTTGTATATGGTTTGTGTATGAATGTCCCCACCCTCTGGTGTGTTGAATTGTAGTTGTATATGGTTTGTGTATTAATGTCATTACCCTCTGGTGTGTTGAATTGTAGTTGTATATGGTTTGTGTATAAATGCCCCCACCCTCTGGTGTGTTAAATTGTAGTTTTTTCTGTATGGTTTGTGTATGAATGACCCCATCCTCTGGTGTGTTGAATTGTAGTTGTATATGGTTTGTGTATGAATGTTCCCACCCTCTGGTGTGTTGAATTGTAGTTGTATATGGTTTGTGTATGAATGTCCCCACACTCTGGTGTGTTGAATTGTAGTTGTATATGGTTTGTTTATGAATGTCCCCACACTCTGGTGTGTTGAACTGTAGTTGTATATGGTTTGTGTATGAATGTCCCCATCCTCTGGTGTGTTGAATTGTAGTTGTATATGGTTTGTGTATGAATGTCCCCACCTTCTGGTGTGTTGAATTGTAGTTGTATATGGTTTGTGTATGAATGTCCCCACCTTCTGGTGTGATGAATTGTAGTTGTATATGGTTTGTGTATGAATGTCCCTACCTTCTGGTGTGTTGAATTGTAGTTGTATATGGTTTGTTTATGAATATCCCCTACCTCTGGTGTGTTGAATTATAGTTTTTATGATTTGTGTTTGAACGTCCCCACCCTCTGGTGAGTTGAATTGTAGTTGTATATGGTTTGTTTATGAATGTCTTCATCCTCTGGTGTGTTGAATTGTAGTTGTATATGGTTTGTTTATGAATGTCCCCACCCTCTGGTGTGTTGAATTTATTTTTTTATGGTTTGTGTGTGAATGTCCCCATCCTCTGGTGTGTTTATTGTAGTTGTATATGGTTTGTTTATGAATGTCCCTACCCTCTGGTGTGTTGAATTGTATTTTTATATGGTCTGTGTATGAATGTACCCAACCTCTGGTGTGTTGAATCGTCGTTGTATATGGTTTGTTTATGAATATCCCCACCCTCTGGTGTGTTGAATAGTAGTTGTATATGGTTTGTTTATGAATGTCCCCATCATCTGTTGTGTTTAATTGTAGTTGTTTATGGTTTGTGTAAGAATGACCCCATCCTATAGTGGTTTGAATTGTAGTTGTATATGGTTTGTGTATGAATGTTCCCATCCTCTGGTGTGTGGAATTGTAGTTGTATATGGTTTGTTTATGAATGTCCCCACACTCTGGTGTGTTGAACTGTAGTTGTATATGGTTTGTGTATGAATGTCCCCATCCTCTGGTGTGTTGAATTATAGTTTTTATGATTTGTGTATGAATGTCCCCACCCTTTGGTGTGTTGAATTGTAGTTGTATATGGTTTGTGTATGAATGTCCCCCACCCTCTGGTGTGTTGAATTGTAGTTGTATATGGTTTGTGTATTAATGTCCCTACCCTCTGGTGTGTTGAATTGTAGTTGTATTTGGTTTGTGTATAAATGCCCCCACCCTCTGGTGTGTTGAATTGTAGTTTTTTATGTATGGTTTGTGTATGAATGACCCCATCCTCTGGTGTGTTGAATTGTAGTTGTATATGGTTTGTGTATGAATGTTCCCACCCTCTGGTGTGTTGAATTGTAGTTGTATATGGTTTGTGTATGAATGTCCCCACACTCTGGTGTGTTGAATTGTAGTTGTATATGGTTTGTTTATGAATGTCCCCCACCCTCTGTTGTGTTGAATTTTTTTTTATGGTTTGTGTGTGAATGTCCCCATCCTCTGGTGTGTTTATTGTAGTTGTATATGGTTTTGTTTATGAATGTCCCTACCCTCTGGTGTGTTGAATTGTAGTTTTATATGCTGTGTATGAATGTCCCCAACCTCTGGTGTGTTGAATCGTCGTTGTATATGGTTTGTTTATGAATATCCCCACCCTCTGGTGTGTTGAATAGTAGTTGTATATGGTTTGTTTATGAATGTACCCACCATCTGTTTTGTTTAATTGTAGTTGTTTATGGTTTGTGTATGAATGTCCCCATCCTATAGTGGTTTGAATTGTAGTTGTATATGGTTTGTGTATGAATGTCCCCATCCTCTGGTGTGTGGAATTGTAGTTGTATATGGTTTGTTTATGAATGTCCCCACACTCTGGTGTGTTGAACTGTAGTTGTATATGGTTTGTGTATGAATGTCCTCATCCTCTGGTGTGTTGAATTATAGTTTTTATGATTTGTGTATAAATGTCCCCACCATCTGGTGTGTTGAATTGTAGTTGTATATGGTTTGTGTATGAATGTCCCCACCCTCTGGTGTGTTGAATTGTAGTTGTATATGGTTTGTGTATTAATGTCCCTACCCTCTGGTGTGTTGAATTGTAGTTTTATATGGTTTGTGTATAAATGCCCCCATCCTCTGGTGTGTTGAATTGTAGTTTTTTATGTATGGTTTGTGTATGAATGACCCCATCCTCTGGTGTGTTGAATTGTAGTTGTATATGGTTTGTGTATGAATGTTCCCACCCTCTGGTGTGTTGAATTGTAGTTGTATATGGTTTGTGTATGAATGTCCCCACACTCTGGTGTGTTGAATTGTAGTTGTATATGGTTTGTTTATGAGTGTTCCCACCCTCTGGTGTGTTGAATTGTAGTTGTATATGGTTTGTGTATGAATGTCCCCACCCTCTGGTGTGTTGAATTGTAGTTGTATATGGTTTGTGTATGAATGTCCCCATCCTCTGGTGTGTTGAATTATAGTTTTTATGGTTTGTGTATGAATGTTCCTATCCTCTGGTGTGTTGAATTGTAGTTGTATATGGTTTGTGCATAAATGCCCCCATTCTCTGATGTGTTGAATTGTAGTTGTATATGGTTTGTGTATGAACGTCCCCACTCTCTGGTATGTTGAATTGTAGTAGTATATGGTCTGTTTATGAACGTCCCCACCCTCTGGTGTGTTGAATTGTAGTTGTATATGGTTTGTGTATGAATGTCCCCATCCTCTTGTGTGTTGAAATGTAGTTGTATATGGTTTGTATATGAATGTTCCCATCCTCTGGTATGTTGAATTGTAGTTGTATGTGGTTTGTGTATGAATGTCCCTACCCTCTGGTTGGTTGAATTGTAGTTGTATATGGTTTATGTTTGAATGTCCCCACCTTTTGGTGTGTTGAATTGTAGTTGTATATGGTTTGTTTATGAATGTCACCATCCTCTGGTGTGTTGAATTGTAATTGTATATGGTTTGTTTATGAATGTCCCCACCCCCTGGTGTGTTGAATTGTAGTTTTTATGGTTTGTGTGTGAATGTCCCCATCCTCTGGTGTGTTTATTGTAGTTGTATATGGTTTGTTTATGAATGTCCCTACCCTTTGGTGTGTTGAATTGTAGTTTTATATGGTCTGTGTATGAATGTCCCCAACCTCTGGTGTGTTGAATCGTCGTTGTATATGGTTTCTTTATGAATATCCCCACCCTCTGGTGTGTTGAATAGTAGTTGTATATGGTTTGTTTATGAATGTCCCCACCATCTGTTGTGTTGAATTGTAGTTGTTTATGGTTTGTGTATGAATGTCCCCATCCTATAGTGGTTTGAATTGTAGTTGTATATGGTTTGTGTATGCATGTCCCCATCCTCTGGTGTGTTGAATTGTAGTTTTATATGGTTTGTTTATGAATGTCCCCTCCATCTGGTGTGTTGAATTGTAGTTTTAATATGTATGGTTTGTGTATGAATGACCCCAACCTCTGGTGTGTTGAATTGTAGTTGTTTGTGGTTTGTGTATGAATGTCCCTACCCTCTGGTTTGTTGAATTGTAGTTGTATATGGTTTGTGTATGAATGTCCCCATCTTCTGGTGTGTTTAATTGTAGTTGTACATGGTTTGTGTATGAATGTCCCCATCCTCTGGTGTGTTGAATTGTAGTTGTATATGGTTTGTTTATGAATGTCCCCACCCTCTGGTGTGTTGAATTGTAGTTTTTATGGTTTGTGTGTGAATGTCCCCATCCTCTGGTGTGTTTATTGTAGTTGTATATGGTTTGTTTATGAATGTCCCCATCCTCTTGTGTGTTGAAATGTAGTTGTATATGGTTTGTATATGAATGTTCCCATCCTCTGGTATGTTGAATTGTAGTTGTATATGGTTTGTGTATGAATGTCCCCACCCTCTAGTTGGTTGAATTGTAGTTGTATATGGTTTGTGAATGAATGTCCCCACCTTCTGGTGGGTTGAATTGTAGTTTTTATGGTTTGTGTGTGAATGTCCCCATCCTCTGGTGTGTTGAATTGTAGTTGTATATGGTTTGTGTATGAATGTCCCCACCCTCTGGTGTGTTGAATTGTAGTTGTATATGGTTTGTGTATGAATGTCCCCACCCTCTGGTGTGTTGAATTGTAGTTTTTATGGTTTGTGTGTGAATGTCCCCATCCTCTGGTGTGTTTATTGTAGTTGTATATGGTTTGTTTATGAATGTCCCTACCCTCTGGTGTGTTGAATTGTAGTTTTATATGGTCTGTGTATGAATGTCCCCAACCTCTGGTGTGTTGAATCGTCGTTGTATATGGTTTGTTTATGAATATTCTTACCCTCTGGTGTGTTGAATAGTAGTTGTATATGGTTTGTTTATGAATGTCCCCACCATCTGTTGTGTTGAATTGTATTTGTTTATGGTTTGTGTATGAATGTCCCCATCCTCTGGTGTGTTGAATTGTAGTTTTTTATGTATGGTTTGTGTATGAATGACCCCATCCTCTGGTGTGTTGAATTGTAGTTGTATATGGTTTGTGTATGAATGTCCCCACCCTCTGTTGTGTTGAATTGTAGTTGTATATTGTTTAGTATGAATGTCCCCAGAATCTGGTGTGTTGAATTATAGTTGTATATGGTTTGTGTATGAATGTCCCCACCCTCTTGTGTGTTGAATTGTAGTTGTATATTGTTTGTGTATGAATCTCCCCAGACTCTGGTGTGTTGAATTGTAGTTGTATATGGTTTTTGTATGAAGGTCACCACCCTCTGGTGTGTTGAATTGTAATTGTATATGGTTTGTGTATGAATGTCCCCTCCCTCTGGTGTGTTGAATTGTCGTTGCATATGGTTTGTGTATGAATGTCCCTATCCTCTGGTGTGTTCAAT
Source organism: Cyrtodaria siliqua (assembly GCA_037043455.1). NCBI lineage: Eukaryota > Metazoa > Mollusca > Bivalvia > Adapedonta > Hiatellidae > Cyrtodaria > Cyrtodaria siliqua. The sequence continues at coordinate 1,317 of JAWPHD010016923.1, read as the reverse complement.
TGTAGTTGTATATGGTTTGTGTATAAATGCCCCCACCCTCTGGTGTGTTGAATTGTAGTTTTTTATGTACGATTTGTGTATGAATGACCCCATCCTCTGGTATGTTGAATTGTAGTTGTATATGGTTTGTTTATGAATGTCCCCACCCTCTGGTGTGTTGAATTGTAGTTGTATATGGTTTGTGTATGAATGTCCCCACACTCTGGTGTGTTAAATTTTAGTTGTATATGGTTTGTGTATGAATGTCCCCATCCTTTGCTGTATTGAATTGTAGTTGTATATGGTTTGTGTATTTATGTTCACACCCTCAGGTGTGTTGAATTGTAGTTGTATATGGTTTGTGTATGAATGTCCCCACCCTCTGGTGTGTTGAAGTGTAGTTGTATATGGTTTGTTTATGAATGTCCCCACCCTCTGGTGTGTTGAACTGTAGTTTTTTATGGTTTGTGTATGAATGTCCCCAACCTATGTTGTGTTGAATTGTAGTTGTTTATGGTTTGTGTATGAATGTCCCCGTCCTCTGGAATGTTCAATTGTAGTTGTATATGGTTTGTGTATGAATGTCCCCATCCTCTGGTGTGTTGAATCGTAGTTGTATATGGTTTGTGTATGAATGTCCACACCTGTCGGTGTGTTCAATTGTAGTTGTATATGGTTTGTGTATGAATGTCCCCATCCTCTGGTGTGTTGAATTATAGTTGAATATGGTTTGTGTATGAATGTCCCCATCCTTTGGTTTGTTTAATTGTAGTTGAATATGGTTTGTGTATGATTGTCCCCACCCTCTGGTTTGTTTAATTGTAGTTGTATGTGGTTTGTGTATGAATGTCCCCACCCTCTGGTTTGTTTAATTTTAGTTGTATGTGGTTTGTTTATGAATGTCCCCACCCTCTGGTTTGTTTAATTGTAGTAGTATGTGGTTTGGGGATGAATGTCCCCACCCTCTGGTTTGTTTAATTGTAGTTGTATGTGGTTTGTGTATGAATGTCCCCACCCTCTGGTTTGTTTAATTGTAGTTGAATATGATTTGTGTATGAATGTCCCCACCCTCTGGTTTGTTTAATTGTAGTTGTATGTGGTTTGTGTATGAATGTCCCCACCCTCTGGTTTGTTTAATTGTAGTTGTATGTGGTTTGTGTATGAATGTCCCCACCCTCTGGTTTGTTTAATTGTAGTTGTATGTGGTTTGTGTATGAATGTCCCCACCCTCTGGTTTGTTTAATTGTAGTTGTATGTGGTTTGTGTATGAATGTCCCAATCCTCTGGATTATCATTTCAAAAGTAAGTATTTCATAATTAGCCATTTTGAAATAGAAC
>JAWPHD010016922.1:0-47308 GCA_037043455.1 Cyrtodaria siliqua | reverse complement strand
ACACATGGTCCTATACCCTCTGTAGTCTATAACATCAATCACGAACAAACACTAACACATGGTCCTATACCCTCTGTAGTATATAACATCAATCACGAACAAACACTAACACATGGTCCTATACCCTCTGTAGTCTATAACATCAATCACGAACAAACACTAACACATGGTCCTATACCCTCTGTTGTCTAAACATCAATCACGAACAAACACTAACATATGGTCCTATACCCTCTGTAGTCTATAACATCAATCACGAACAAACACTAACACATGGTCCTATACCCTCTGTAGTCTATAACATCAATCACGAACAAACACTAACATATGGTCCTATACCCTCTGTAGTCTATAACATCAATCACGAACAAACACTAACATATGGTCCTATACCCTCTGTAGTCTATAACATCAATCACGAACAAACACTAACATATGGTCCTATACCCTCTGTAGTCTATAACATCAATCACGAACAAACACTAACATATGGTCCTATACCCTCTGTAGTCTATAACATCAATCACGAACAAACACTAACATATGGTCCTATACCCTCTGTAGTCTATAACGTTACATTGTATTTCACGCACCCTTTATATCCTTACATATTATTGTTGAAAATTAGGTTGAAAATGTAAAACTATTCAATTCGTAACCAGATATTTAATTTGATATATCTGGCTTTTAATTAGCAGAGCAACGTTAATAATGCATATCTTTTAGTGTATTTTGAAAGCCCCATTGTGAAAAGATCTGGGTGCAAGAGATTGTATTACCATCAAAATAATGACACAGGTTAAATATCCACAAAAGCAAACACTTGTCACTTGAACGAGATTATATCATAATTATCATAAATATTTTCAGTCCCAAAATAAAAAATGTGAATAAAATATTTCGCAAGTAGCTTAAGTCATATTAAATAGTTTGAAAACTTAAAGTAGAAGACCAGAATAAGACCAACTTCGCTCTTGTGTTAGGCAATTGCGTGGAGACAACAGTCAGAACAAGAATTGACTCTACTGAGTTATGTGGGTGAGAAATAGTTATGTGGGTGAGAAAGCTCTGTATGTACGTTGTGCATTCCATATCTCATATATATATCATATATATCCTTATATAATATGTCAACTCTCTATATACTTATCATAATATATGTTATCCCCATACCCTATATATCCTTACATATCATACCCCCATACCATATATATTCTAAACTAGCAATCACAGTAAATTATTCTTTCAATTCCTGCGTTTCAGGTATGGTTTCAAAACAGAAGAGCAAAATGGCGGAAAAAGGAAAAGGTTGGACCTCAAGGCCACCCCTTCAACCATATGCCGTTACCAACAGGTTTTGTAATGCCACAACGCTCGATACTGCCCCAACAGCAAACATTCACTGACTTACTACTCAAGGCGTACGAAACACAGTGTATGCAGCGATACGCGATGAACAGCATGCCTTTTCAGTCTACACTGTCGTTACTTCCCTTTATGAGACCAAACATGGCCGTCATTTCTTCAGGAAGTCAACTCTTGAATCAAGCAGCCAATGAGATGTCACTACATCCTTTGACATCCGGGTTGTTTTGCAGTAGCGATAAAGAGGACCAATCACTGCACAGTTCTAGCAGGTGCGGGCTATCGGACCAGGTTGACGTTGTTCAAGGTCGTCATTCGTCGAGTATAGCTGCATTGCGGATGCGAGCTCGCGAATATGAGTTGCATACACACTCGGACAAATAAGCATGTTTTAGGATCTATCTGCCCCTCAGGCAGTCAAGCGTTTGATTGTTTCAATAAGTTATAGCTATCCATTTAGCCTTATTGTTGTAAAAATTCATATTTCGGCTTAATAAATATGGTGTTACATTGTGTTAACCACCGTGTTTCCTACCCTCTTCAATCCCCAACCACACACACCCTCCAGAAACCTAAACCACACCCACCCTCCCCAATCCCAACCACACACACCCTCCATAAACCTAAACCACACCCACCCACCCTCCCCAATCCCCAACCACACTTACCCTCCCCAAACGCCAACCACACACACACTCCCCAATCCTCAACCACACCCACCCTCCCCAATCCACAAATACTCACAAAGGTGGGTATAATAGTGAGAACAAAGTTCGTACGTAACAGTAGTACAAGCTTGCATGCATGTATTATGAAATCACAACCTATGCATGCATCATTATACATTGTATTGAAACATAATCCAAGTTTACAGCAGAATATTACCTTAAAGCAATTTCAGAAAAGCTATTTGAAATTACTATATTTTTACGTATGCATAATATAATAATGTCTGTGTAAAAAGATTCTTATTAAAAAACTACCTTGGGAAATTATTTTACTGACGTGATTTCAAAGGCACCTATATAACTTTCAAATTGATACATCGCTTTTAACGCTTTGTTTGCAATTAGAATGATTGAATAAATATTAATTGCTTCATATAATTCCTTGTGATATAAATCCGACGATGCCGATTAAAGTGGGAAAGATCAAAGCTAATTGAATAAAACCAGCAAATGGTACCGTCACGATTTTGTACAGATGTGTTGATCTTACGCTAACGAAGAATTGATACGTCTAAAGTACCCCGGTAGCCCCATGAGAATTGCTGTTTGTGGTAATGATGATACGTTTTGTTTTAATAGCCAATCTGATAATTAGCTTTGTGTAATCTTATTGTGTTATCAATAAAAAGAGTAATGCCGATCTAATAATTAGTTGCACAAATAGTACTACATTGGCTTGGCAAATAAATATAACGTGTAAGAAGTCAGACATGGCAAATATGACGTGAACACAGTCAGACTTAGCAAATCTTGGCAAAACATAAATAACAGTTAATTTAAGTGAATCGTATTGTCACATTGAATGTTATTCAGCGCAGGCCCAGAGAGAGGGAAATGATACATATGGGCTGGGCTGATAATTAAACGTCATATAAAGCCCTGATATGGGATATATGTAGGAATTATGGAACCAGTCCTAATCCCACTGGGAGCTCGACTTGTGAGGAAGTGTCGATTCTTACAGATGGCGGGATGTAAACGTTGGTAGTTAGCCTTTACCACAAAATAATCGACCGTCAATATGGCCTAACATGTGCTAAAATTGATGTAAAACAACATTCAAACAAGCCTATTCTTACTAACGATTCTTTTATTTAACGAGCTCCGATAAATGGGTTTAAATGTATTATTGGTGCAATATAATCAACAGTTAATAATATGCAAAGACAATTTGGTATAATAATATTAATGACTGAACAAATACAAGCTATGTAAAATTTCACAAAATATTTCCCAAGAGTTTTATAGATATGCCAAATCCCATCACACATTTAATACTCCAATGATAGTATTTTGCTTTCTCTTACATTTAGAGCAAAAATGAGTTTGAAGGAAACTTTGACTATGTCAAAACCTAGATTTTTAAGAAATGATGACATAAATATAAATTATTAGAATCCCATTTTGTTATTCACTATAAATGTTTTGAATGTATTCTTTTCAAAATCAGTGAATAATTGAGAGAGAAGATAGAAGGAAAAGTTAAGGTGCCACGCGATATTTTTGTTACTTCATTGGTTAAGATAGGACGTTTCCTATCTGTTAAGTAGTATGTCTGTGAATAGATATATCATAACATGGCATGCTTTTCACATCAACGTTTCTTACATCTCAACGTTCGTTTCTTACACCTCAACGTTTCTTACACATCAACGTTTCTTACACCTCAACGTTTCTTACACCTCAACGTTTCTTACACCTCAACGTTTCTTACACATCAACGTTTCTTATACCGTGTTATATGGATGTGTTTTTCTCCTAATTGATGAAAGAAATTGTTACGGATCATCATCTTTCGCAACAAAGAGTTTGGAGTTATACATTTTTTACTTATGATTTTGAAATGTTTTGTAGGAATTTGTGTTCGGGGTAATGAAATGCTATGCTCATATACTTTCGAAAAAGCTATTGAAGCCTTGGATCAAAATAGCACCGGAATGCATTCATGGCTCCCAAAAACAAACAATTTCAAAATTAGAGGTAAATTGGGGCAGTAAATTGTCCAATTTACTACTTACAATGAAAGCTATTTTATCGATTATATACTGAAAGGGAAAAAAAACGCATAATCAAACAAATGCATATACTACACTATTATACCATGCAAAATTCCAGATATATGTACAAAAAGCGGCTACAACTAATTACAGAAAGGACAACTCTGTCATGTAGTAGACCTTTTAATCAAAGTAGACTTTGTTACACGAAATTCATAAATGTTGAAGTTTCGCTTGAAAAAGTCAAGCCATTTGAGTACCTTGTTCAACGTTTAAAGCCTGTTTGCTCACCTGCTTGAGCCAAATGCGCATTATGTCGATAATGAAACTTTAAAGAGGTAACCAGTGGCGTGTTCGGTGCTGTTTAAAAACAGGCCTAATGTCGCCCTATAGCATTCAATTAGCAGTAGCATATTAAACACAATATATATCGGAAATACCAATTATGCGTTTGTTTTTCTTTTCAGTATATACAGTTGTTTTCATTTTATGATCATTTTATGCACAAGCACACTGAGCAAAGTATTGTTATAAAAGAAGTAATTGGCTTAAATGTATTGCAAATTTGCATCACAGATTATTAGTGATGTCAGTTATCTGCTGTGACAAACTGAAGACAGTGACTATATTCAATACATGGAGCAATAAATTCCAAAATTCCGTTCGTTCCCACATATTTTGCAGTGGACCTCTTTTGCACAGTAAGTCAGAAATAATGTATACAGTCTTAGACGATATTCTTCCCCTAACAACTAGCCTACTTTAACCTGCACCCCCACCCCCCTTACACACCCACTTTGGATGAGAAAATTTCCCTAAAAAAGAAAAAATACATTTAAAATGAACCTTTTTTGCACACACACCCAATTCTTCAATTTCTCCCTAATACACTCCTCCTCTATATCTCGAAATCGCACCAGTTTTCCGCCATTTGTCTCAAAAAATTGCTATTTGTTCCCTATTAAAAGGCCTGGGCCTCTTTTCCCTATTTTGAAAAAAAATAGTCTAGTCTGAACATGTAAGAAAAAGCGCGACGTTCTAAAGTGTCGCAATTGAATCAACAACGTTTAAATACGGTCACTGGACCAACGGAGCTATAATAATAACGATCTACAACAAGTTAAAGGGACACATGGTAATCTACAACAAGTTAAAGGGACACATGGTAATCTACAACAAGTTAAAGGGACACATGGTAATCTACAACAAGTTAAAGGGACACATGGTAATCTACAACAAGTTAAAGGGACACATGGTAATCTACAACAAGTTAAAGGGACACATGGTAATCTACAACAAGTTAAAGGGACACATGGTAATCTACAACAAGTTAAAGGGACACATGGTAATCTACAACAAGTTAAAGGGACACATGGTAATCTACAACAAGTTAAAGGGACACATGGTAATCTACAACAAGTTAAAGGGACACATGGTAATCTACAACAAGTTAAAGGGACACATGGTAATCTTGAAGATGTTATCAAGCATTACAAACAGCGTCTCGATTGTTTAATGCTGTATACTTTTGATTTTAAACCTGTTTGCATATAATTACATCAGTGTTAATATTTTCTTCTTATTCTACTCTTGGTTTAATATATTCGTACAATAAAATCTACAGTTGGTATAATATGCTAAAATATAATTTCATTTATACTATTCTTAAAATTAATGTTAATGGTTGAACAAATGCAAGTTATGTAGAAAACTAACGGGACTCCGCGCATGTTGAACAAGTCGGGATTGCCGCAAGATAACGACCTGGCATACACGTTCGTTCTACGGACGACTATTAACCCAACGCCATATTTACCCGGAGTCATATGTGTACATGTTATTAAAATAACTAGTTCAGGTACTGATTACAGCAATACGCTCGTTTAAAATGTAATTAGAGCTGTATATCGGTGAACGTAGCATTAAGCATGACGTAGATACACAATGTCATGTCAAGAATATTGATATAATCATTCCAGTACAAAGGCAGTCAATTGGGGCCGACACGTTTGGACAATAGGTAATTATTCGCATCTACAATCAAATAATCATGTCATGCCAAAAATAAGATGTAAATAATATGAAATCAATGTCGTATTTTTTTACCATAATTTGTTTATATATAGGTATAGATAGTTTTATTTTCCACAAAACATACAGAAAAAATCTTTTTTTTTCAAAAACTAGCGGCGTCCCGTTCGTTTTTCTACATAACTCGCATTCAGTTATTAATAGGAATTATAAGAAAATTATAAAGCATGTTTTTCTTCATATTTCTAACTGTTGATTATATTGTATCAATACTATATTTAAATATCCGGCAGAATAAGAAGAACAAATGAAAACTCAAAATTCAATTATATACAAGCAGGTTTAAAGTCAAAATGATACTGGGTTAATAAACTGAGGCCCTAATTTTAATGCTTGATATAAACTTCAAAATTGGCTTGTGTCCATTTAATACCGAATAATACGCATACATATAAACAAAATACTCAGAGCAATAAACTTTCACAATTACAGTAACCAAAAAATTATGATTTAAAACAGAAGGAAACAAACAAGCAAAGCAACAACACATGACAATAGAATTACCAGCAGGCTTCATACACGATACGATAGAAAAACAAGAGAAACGTCTGGTGGCTTTAAAACCGGGTTTTCCAAAATGTGAAAGATGAGTGACTATTTATTAGAGCTTTCATAGATAGACTGTTCTTTTGGGAGTGGGAGGATGCTTCAATATTGAAAACCTAGTTTTCATTTTCAGAGCATGATGTTTGGTTCATGTCAGCAACTTACTGTCCAAGATTTATAATAATTTCACATGTCAATGCTGAGATATATCGGTGTTTTAAAATTCATAGAGCTAATGAAAACAAGTAATAAATAAGAGTTGTTTAATTTATCTTGGTTTATAAAAGAAGCATTTGATTCTCGTAATGATTTATTGTTTAATCAAAACTAGGTTTATCCTCGAATGAAAAATATTATCAATTAATTATTTATGTTATTGCTTTTGTGACAATGAGAATAAAATTGTCTTTTAAATTAATATTTAATTTAATTTGCGTAATTTAAAGTTCAGTGTCATTTCAACATATTTATTCAATTATTTAATATTTCAAATTATTCAATAATACAATTTATATGAAACTAGTGCGCAAAATTATGTTTTTGTTGTTTGTTTTATTTATTCTGTCACGAATATGTTTGCCTATTGTATATGATGATAAACTTGTAAAGTTTAAATCAATAAAAAAAAATATCTGTCCTGTCTGTCTGTCTATCTTGTTTCTTCTTGTTGTTGTTGTTGTTTGTTTTGTCTTCTTTTTGACAAAAGAAAACTCAAAAGTAAAATCCCAAGAAATGAGTAATTATATCTGTTAAATTATGTTCCCCGTTGTTCCCACTGAATATTGAAGAGTCACACCTCCATAGAAATATCTTGTCTTTTCTTTATTTATTTAATTGTGGATAACACCATTTTTGTTTCACACAGTCAACTGTACGAAAACTCAGCAGAGATGGTAGTTTAATAGTTTATTTAAGTCTCATCACAGTACACTATTATCTACAATACAACAAATCATAAAATACAACTGTGCCATTCTTTTTAGAATTACAGGAGACTATACAATATCAATATACATATGACTATTCACAATGTTAAAATATTGAGCATCTGAACCGACTGCCACAGCCGTGTCATAAGACTCACAAAAAGCCACAGCAGTAGGTCCAGTAGTCAATGAAAACACATATATCACTGTTTTAATTTATAAATTCATTTTCTAAAAAAATTGTTATCACACACCTTTATACATAGTAAAAATTGAGCGGCCGGTGCTAATCTTGACATGTTGTCTAAAATGTACTTAAAATAGAAATATTAATATGTGAGTTAGAGAATCGCAACGGCTACTGAAACCTTAAAAAATAGTATAAAAAATCAGATAACAACCCAGATCAGATCTAGAGTGTACTGATTAGCACCGACTTCTCAACGTCGTTATAAAACCTTATTGCTTATCTAATAATGATTGCATTATTTACAGCATAAAATATGATGAAATTAACTTAAAAAAAAAAAATGGTATGTGGATCTTGTATAAAAACTGGAACACTCATGGTTGATTATGTTAGCATTGTATTTATCTACGTTATTATACAAGATATATATGCTGAGTTTTGAAAAAAACAAATATTTCTTTACAATTGTCAATGAAGGCGTATTAAAATAACAAAATAAATATTTTGACAATTGTGTAAATGTTTACTGCTTTCAAGATTTAAAGGGACACACATCAATCCGGTGTATTTGCAAACAAAATAGTTGTTTGGTGGATTTTGAAATACACTCAGATTGCAGAGAGTCCCTTTCATCAAAATTGTATTTTAAATCTTCTTTTGAATATATTGTAACTCCTAATTTATATAGTTCCTAATCATGATATGCATTTTTTTCTTCTAAATATTTTGAAAAACGTTTATATATAATAAATATTATGCATATTACATCAATATCTGTACGGTTTGTTGAGGGGTGGCCCACCCCGACCCTCACAGACCTATTACGGGGTGAATAAATGGATTATCATTAATTTGGTGTTCGAAATTTAAAAAAAAAAGCAGATCGGACATGGTAATGTTGAGATATAACAAAAACTTAATCCACGCCCCACCCCCACCCCCACCCCCACCGCCCCCGCCCCACCCCACGCCCAAACTTAAACAAAAAGGTTAGCGTAATGCATATTTTGGAGAAGGTAGGTCACAGTGACCTAGTTTTCAGGGTATGGTCAGAGGAAGGTGCTTTTAAAGTTTGATGAAGATCGGACATGGTAATGCTTAGATATAAAATAAAAATGTAATCCCCCACGCCCAAACTTAAACGAAAAGGTTTACATAATACATATTTTGGAGAAAGTAGGTCACAGTGACCTAGTTTTCAGGGTATGGTCAGTGCTTGGTCAGAGGAAGGTGCTGTTTAAGTTGGATGAAGATCGGACATGGTAATGCTGAGATATATAGAAAACAGAAAATGTTGACGCCCGCCGCCCGCCGCCCGCCCGGTTTACGACAATCTATAAGCCGACTTTATAAACATATTTCAAGACTCACATCCATACATTTCAGAAAAATGTATGATGTTATTCCGCTATCGCTGTTTTTCCCAATTTCAAATGTGTTGGTTGATTAAATGGTGTTTTACGTCATTTTCAGCACATGTTAAGCTCTATATGACACCTTTCATGCATAGAACCAGTACCCAGTCCACACTCCATTGTGCCCAGCCGTACCGGGATTCTCTGGTGGCTATCAGGGCGGAAGGACTTATAATCTCTAGTATTACACACACACATACGTAGAACCAATACTTTTCAACTCCCATCATCCGCAAGAATCAACACCTTCTTACTTACAAGTTGAGCTTCCATAGAGATTCAAACCTTCAAATTTACAAGAAAGATAATAATGTGCAGGGCTATATCACCAAATTCAAATTGGTAAAAGACGGATAATTATGATTTTAAGCATGTCAATGTTATGTGACTTGTATCATTTGGTTCATGATACTAAAGACAAGTTTGTAAGTTGTATTGAATTCCGTCAATTAGTTACAGAGACTAGTCTAAACGTCTATGATAGAAAAATAAAATGACCACCAGAGGATTATATCGGATCCAATGAGAATCTGAATCAGGGCGGAAAAAAACGACTTCGTGCATAATCCGCCCACTGCTAAATTTAAAAAGCATGCCCCAAAGCATAAAACAATAACTTTCATATATCAGCTCGTTAATCCACTATCGCCTCAAAATAGAAAAAAGGGGGATAATTCTGCTTCCTCGCTCGAATAACGGTTATTAACATTAGGATATCTATTAGCATAACTATCAAGGCCCAATGGAAGCCAAGAGTGAGATGGGGTCCGTGGGGCGGTTGACCATTGGTTAGGGGATCAGTGGGGTGAAGCCCAATACGGTTTTTGGTTGATTTTTTTTATGAATTTTACGGATATACTCGTAATACGGTTCATATGATCCCATATTTTAATTGAATTCAAAATATAATGAATCGATACAGGAAATCCTGGTTAAACTATAATTGTATCTAGTTTTGGTAGGTAACAATGAACATTTACTAAATTGTATTAACAATATCGCAGACGAAATACATTTAGTGTTAGAATGCGTGAGAACGTACTTATATATGCGCGTGAGCGTGATTTTTATGCGTGAGGCTTGACAGCTACTTAAGTTACGAAGCTAGCTAGGACTTCAAATAATTAGGGTTATAACCCAATTTCAAATTTGTAAAATATGAATAATTATGCCTTAAGCATTTCGAGGTTATGTGTTTTATTATTGAAGTTTATCAAGTAGTTATAGAGAAACGTTTTAAACAAGTCTAAAAGTCTATGATAGACAAATATATCGGATCCAAGTGAGAAACTGGATCCGAGCGGAGAAACATGACTTCGTACAAAAGCCTGTCAAGGCTAACTTTCAAAATCTTGTCTCAATGCATAAATCCCGAACTTTCATAGCTCAACTCGTTAATCCACTTTAAATCGCGTTAAAGTAGAATAAAGGGGGATAATTCTGCTTTTTCGCTCGAATAACATTATATTAATATATCTATTAGGTTACGAGATTTCATTTTGTGACTAAGGTTAATAGCATTTCCATAGTGTATTACTCTGCATCGAAATGGGAGCATTTATTTAATTTGTTATCGATTTTAAACTGTTTTCAAAAAACAAGTACTACTTCGTGGGACTGAACTTATCAGGCTGGCTTTACACTTGCTGGTAGGATGACCGCGTTCCCGATTGAGCTACACGGGATAGACTGCTCCAATCGCTACCCAGAGTTGTCGTTCCTTGCATACACATACATCTCTGTCAACGTCTCATCAAATATCAAGACTCTTGGCAAACGATGAAAAACTGAAATAACTTTCTGAAATAACTTTATATGAAATGCTTAAATCACATAAGAAAATAATTTTTCGGCTTGAATGTTTGAAATATACAGTAAATTATGCTCAGAATTATATTGCGGTAGAATAAAGGTTTGTAGTTTGGCATATCACTCCGCCGTTACGAACCACCAAAGTTGCAGTACAGCATTTTGCTTACCAGCACTTTCCAGTATCACATCGCTCTTAACAACATACCTGGTTACTAACTTAAAATATATATCAAAATGTAGAAAATAAGTCGTGTTTCTTTCGACTGTTTACGTTTCAATCAGCAGCCGATAGTTGGTGGTGTCACGGTGTTGAAGTTCTGTTCGCCATTTTGATTAGCTATGGTCATGTGACAAATTATCATGTGATCGCAGGCTACTTTCTTAGACGTTGACAGAGGGCAATGACGACTAATTTAACAGAGGTGAACATACCGTGATAATACAGTACATTTATTATTTAACAGAGATGAAAATACCTGAAAATAGAATATTATACGGTAATTTAATAGTGAAACAATATCACCTGATTCAGATTAAAGGGACTTAAATTCAAAGATTTTCGGGTATGTTTCTGTAAATGTACCCCGGGTACCTTTCTGTAGTACCCCATACGACAATGACCCCATCAATATAAATAACGTTCTTCTATTGTTAATGTTGTATTTGTAATGTTTAAATATACAGTATAATTGGTTTGTCCTTTAACGGGGAAATATGCGCGTATATGCTTTAATATCGCCGACTATGAGCTAGACAGGGGCCCCGGACAGGTGGCCCCCTTTAAACCGACTTCTTCGCACCTGTATCCCCAACCACCTCATGATTACCATGTCTCACCGTTTGTCCCTTATCATCGTTACCAATGCAGAATATTTCAGACGTTCAGCCCTGCACGGCCATTGACTTCATTCCGCGCAAATCCCCATGTATTGCCAACCCTACTCCCCTGTACGTTTATTATTATTGTACTGTTTATTTGTTTATTTGGGTTGCTATTCGACGGAACAGCCGATATAACCAATACCGAGTACAGGTTATCTAATGCAAGCCTGATACAAACGATAAATAGAATGATTTACAGTTATAATTACCCTGCCATTGTGTAAGGTAATTTAGTGGTGGTCACTATTGTCTATATATCGGTGATACAAAAACAATACGCATGTCGGCAAGTAGGCCGTTGTCATTTAATAAATTATGTTGAAAAAAATAATGGAAATGTTTGTTTAAAGTCTCACGAACCGCTATTCAGGTTACAGTCGTTTTTAGAGAGAGGTTTTCATAGGAATTATACTATTGAAACAATGCCTATGTGATTTGTTTTACTTTACCATGTCAAAATATGGTTAGTTAACCAATCTATCCGTTAATGTCCCGATATGACGGATTCATGACGGACGATGCACGATGCAGTGGAAAAGCCAGAATGTAACACGTTTAATGTTCCGCGGCCTCGTCACTAGTCTAGCTCTGGGCCACCCACCCCTGACAGAAAATACCTTGGTAATATAGATATGGACTAATTTAACAGAGATGAACATACCTTGATAATACAGTACATTTGTTATTTAACAGAGATGAAAATACCTGAAAATAGAATATTATACGGTAATTTAATAATGAAACAATATCACCTGATTCAGATTAAGGGACACACGGCAATCTAGATTTTTTAAAAACTAGGGGCGTCCCATTAGTTTTTTCTACATAAATTGCATTTGTGTTCAATCATTAATGTTAAATATAAGAATTTTATTAAGCCATTTGTTTATGCATATTATTCATTTTTGATATTATTGCACCAATAATATATTAAAACTTACAGCATAATAAGACGAAATAGAGAATAGTTCAAATTTGATTTATTTAAATGTAACCAGGGTAAAAGTAAAAATGATACTGGATATATAAATCGGGACACATTCATTTGATTGACCAGTGTCAGAATAATGTGACTGGGTGGGTGGGGAAATCATGTCTACTACGGCGTGGTATTCCAGTGTGGCAGCACTATAAAGAAACCATTGAGTTCACTGCTTCAAGTAGACATATCATCACATCACACAACAACACACAGATAAAAGTCCAGACATTGTGCCTATAATCGTCGGGTAGGACGCCTGTCGTAGGTGGAGGGACTATAATCCTTAGAAATACAAACAAACAAACATTTCAAATACTTCAAGATTGCCCTGTGTTCCTTTAAGTGTACATGAATACATGATTTCTGATATTTCATTTCTTTTGATAATACAGGTCTAAGTCATGTGTTGTCACATATAAAGGATGAAGTTTTAATAAAAACGTAATCAAGTTTAAATATGCGAACAGTAAAAGTAGTCCATATCAGATTACCTATACTGTATATGTACTTAAAGTGTTTTGAAAGGGTATCCTGTGCATTGATATCGCATGACTGACAGAGTAAAGGTTATCGTCAAGGGACATTGTCCGTTGACGTTTACACTATTTAAATATATACCTATATATTGTATTATTATTATACTATGAAGAATAAAAGCAATTTAAAATACCACATGCCGAGGTTATATATGGTCTCTTTCAAAATACTGCGTCAAAAGTACATGTTGTTAACTTCGATTTAAATGTGACAGAATTTGTTGAATTAACAGTTTAAATGATTTACATTCTAATGATGTCCATACTAAACTTCGTCCTATCTGTTGATCGTGCCGAGAAAGTTTATGAAAACTTGTAAAACATGGGTTTCAGACACGAACTCTTGCAAAAAAGTTATAAAAACATATTTGTAAAATGTTCCCGTTCTGCCTGTGCCTGTGCCATATAAAACACAAACTTCAAATAGCGTAAAACTCCACGCCCCTTCCATAGCAAGGTGATGCTGCTGGCAACCTTTACAAACTCAAACCGCGTTAACTTATTTCATGCAAATAAAATATCTGGTGTTAAACATGGTGGATTGAATATTGTTCGATACATATATTCATCCGGAGCAGAAAATTGAATTGATGTGGGACATTCATTCATCCAAAGCAGCAACGTGTATTGATGCGGGAGATTCATTCAACCAAAGCATAAATATGTATTGATGCAGGACATTCATTACTCCAGAGCAGCAATATGTATTGATGCGGGAGATTCATTCTTCCAGAGCAGCAATATGTATTGATGTGGCACATTCATTCATCCAGAGCAGCAATATGTATTGATGCAGAACAATCATTCACACAGAGCAGCGATATTTATTGATGCGAAACATTCACTCAGAGCAGCCATATGTATTGATGAGGGATATTAACTCCTACAGAGCAGCAATATGTATTGATGTGGCACATTCATTCATCCAGAGCAGCTATATGTATTGATGCAGAACAATCATTCACACAGAGCAGCGATATTTATTGATGCGAAACATTCACTCAGAGCAGCCATATGTATTGATGAGGGATATTAACTTCTACAGAGCAGCAATATGTATTGATGCGGAACAATCATTCATCCAGAGCAGAATTGTGTATTGATGCGGGACATTCATTCATCCAGAGCAGCAATATGTATTGATGCGGAACAATCATTCGCCCAGAGCAGCAATATGTATTGATGCGGAACATCCATTCATCCAGAGCAGCAATATGTATTGATGCGGAACAATCATTCATCCAGAGCAGATACGTGTATTGATGCGGGACATTCATTCATCCAGAGCAGCAATATGTATTGATGCGGAACAATCATTCACCCAGAGCAACAATATGTATTGATGCGGAACAATCATTCATCCAGAGCAGCAATATGTATTGATGCGGGACATTCATTCATCCAGAGCAGCAATATGTATTGATGCGGAACAATCATTCACCCAGAGCAGCAAAATGTATTGATGCGGAGCAATCATTCACCCAGAGCAGCAATATGTATTGATGCGGAACAATCATTCATCAAGAGCAGCAATATGTATTGATGCGGAACAATCATTCACACAGAGCAGCAATATGTATTGATGCGGAACAATCATTCACCCAGAGCAGCAATATGTATTGATGCGGAACAATCATTCATCCAGAGCAGAAATGTGTATTGATGCGGGACATTCATTCATCCAGAGCAGCAATATGTATTGATGCGGAACAATCATTCATCCAGAGCAGAAATGTGTATTGATGCGGAACATGCATTCATTGTCGATTCGGGAGATGAACAGTACTGGTTCTACCCAGGAAAAGTGGGTGGTCTCCTGCATCACATAAACTTGACCTTCATATATAACATTACATGTGTTGAAAATGACGTAAAACGCCATACAAACAAACATCATTCTGAGCAGCAAAATATATTGATGCGGGACATAAACTTCATCCAGTGCAGCAATATGTATTGATGCGGGCCATGCATTCATCCAGAGCAGAAATATGCATTAATGCGAGACATTCACTCTCCGTAGCAGCAATATATATTGATGCATGATATTAACTCCCCCAGGGCAGCAATATGTATTAATGCGGGACATTCATTCATCCAGAGCAACAATATGTATCGATGCGAGACATTCACTCTCCAAAGAAGCAATATGTATTGATTCGAGACATTCACTCTCCATAGCAGTAATATGTATAGATGCGGGACATTCATTCTTCCAGAGTAACAATATGTATCGATGCGGGACATTCATTCACCCAGAGTAGCAATATGTATAGATGCGGAACATTAACTCCCCCAGAGCAACAGTATGTATAGATTTGGGACATTCATTCATCCAGAGCAGCAATATGTATAGATGAGGGACATTCAATCATCTAGAGAAGAAATATGTATTTAAGCGGGACATTCATTCATCCAGAGCAGAAATATGTATTAATGCAGGACATTCATTCATCCGGAGAAGCAATATATATTGATGCGGGACATTAACTTCTCCAGAGCAGCAGTATGTATAGATGTAGGACATTCGTTCATCTAGAGTAGCAATATGTATAGATGCGGGATATTCATTCATCTAGAGCATAAGTATGTACTGATGCGGGACATTCATTTATCCAGAGCAGAAATATGTATTGATGCGGGGCATTCATTCATCTAGAGCATAAGTATGTACTGATGCGGTACATTCATTCATCCAGAGCAGAAATATGTAATGATGTGGGACATTCATTCATCCAGAGCAGCAATATGTATTGATGCTGGACATTAACTCCTCCAGAGCAACAATATGTATAGATGCGGGACATTCATTCATCCAGAGCAGAAATATGTATTGATGCGGGACATTCATTCATCTAGCGCAGAAATATGTATTGATACGGGATATTCATTCATCCAGAGCAGAAATATGTATTGATGCGGGACATTCATTCATCCAGAGCAGCAATATGTATTGTGCGGGACATTAACTCCTCCAGAGCAGCAACATGTATTGATGCGGGACATTCATTCATCCAGAGCAACAATATGTATTGATGCTGAACATTAACTCCTCCAGAGCAGCAATATGTATAGATGTGGGCCATTCATTCATCTAGAGCAGCAATATGTATTGATGCGGGACATTCACTTTTCCGGAGCAGTAATATGTATTGATCCGGGACTTTACCTCCTTCAGAGCAGCAATCTATATTGATTCGGGACATTCATTCAACCAGAGTAGCAATATGTATTGATGCGGGTCATGAACTTCTCCATAGCAGCAATATGTATTGATGGGGGACATTCACTTCTCCATAGCAGCAATATGTATATTGATGCGGGACATTTACTTCTTCATAGCAGCAATATGTATTTATGCGGAACATTTACTTCTACATGGCAGCCATATGTGTTGATACGGGACATTCACTCCAGAGCAGCAATATGTTTTCATTTGGGACTTTCACTTTTCCCTTGGAGCATATATATTGATAAAGAACGTTCACTTTTTCATAGGAGCCAAAGGTATTGATTCGAGACTTTCTCTTCTCCACAGGAGCCAAAGGTAGTGATTTGGAACTTTCACTTTTCCACAGAAGCCAAAGGTAGTGATTCGGGATTTTCACTTTTCCATGGTTGCCAAAGGTAGTGATTCGGGACTTTTATTTTCCATGGTAGCCAAATGTAGTGATTTGGAACTTTCACTTTTCCGTGGGAGCCAAAGGTAGTGTTGCGGGACTTTCACTTCTCCATAGAAGACAAAGGTTGTGATTCGTAACGTTTGCTTCTCCAGAGCAGCAATGGACACTGATACAGGACTTTCGTTATCACAATGCAGCAATTCGCTTCGATACTCTAACTTCTGCAGGGCATCATTAGGTACTGACTGAAGGACTTTTAATCGTCCATAGCATCAAACACACAAGGTTACTCCTCCATTGCAGCAAGCAACGTATTGATGTTAGGATATGACATATATTATATGGGTTAATTTTTTCTGCAGATTATGAGGCCCACCCAATAAAGCATTTGTGACCAGTACACATAATAACAAATTAAAGAATGTTGTATATTTATTGCGATGTGCTCTGATTTTTGGTCTAAAATCAATTAAGAAATACCAGATAAGTTTTGTATTCAAAAGCTAAATTATGAACATATATTTATTCATTAAAGAAAATTACAAAGTGTTGTTAAGCTTTTCTTACCCTCAATATACCAGTGCTATACAAATAAAAAACTAAGAGCGAGCCTCATATTATATGAGTTGAGCAGCCATGAAGCGTGCTGGCTGTAAATATTCAAGCTTCGCATGCTTTTTCAATGATCAAGTAGCGTTGGAAAATGTCCTTAACCCGACGCAAAAAATAGGTTAAAGTTACTTATTGTGCTCTTTCACTATTGTGTGTAAATCACGAAGTTTGTATTGATGACGTCAAACATACTGATCAAAATATCTCAGTGCAAAAAAGCTCAGAACAATGGACGACTGACACCTAATATCGACGACTGTTATGTGAGCTAAAAACACTCTGCAGGATATGCTACGCTGTACACTTGTGCAGTGTCAGTGTTTTGGCTCGTCCGTTTTTTTTACTAAAAATGTAAGCGGTATTGTCACCAATTGATTCTCGTCTGCGTCTGTGTTCTCTGGTTCCAGTTTTGTGGAAGATATTGTATTCAAACATAAGGCATTACGCCCAACAGTTCACATGCAAATAGTACATATATGAAATACACACAATATTTTCCAGTTAATGACAATTTGTATAATATTGTGGGTGAGTTGTGGGTGAGTTTCAAAATCAACTGTATATGTTACTAGTAAAAGTATATTAAGTATAATATACTTGTTTAATACATATTTTGAAATTAATAATCCTAAGTACTGATCAATACACATTTGTATCTGTGGACAAAAATGGAGAAAAGTGATATTTTATATAAAACATGTCGTCTCTTCTTTTAAAACTCTTGCTAATGAAAACTGACAGTTTCTTTAATAAACTCTTGTTTTCTGTTGTCATAAGTCATAAGTTCAATACATTTTGGTATGTTTGGCCGTTTCTAAAAATATTTGTTAACATATTCTTTTCTAATATCATGCTATAGTGAACACTCCAATACAAAGTGGAATTCGTCTTCTAGTATATTACAAAACTGTCATTTTCTTTCGGATCTTGGCGTTTTATTTGGTTTATGCCATCGACCAGTTTCAATTTCTAACCTGTGACTAGAGATTCTTTGTTATTAGGTCTGTGGAGTGTAAGCGTATACCTGCGAAAGTTCTTCACATATTGGATTGAAACTTCACTCATGTTTTCGGCATCATTGTACAACATCATAGAGTTAGATCTATAGCTCATATTTTTTATTGTAAATCCATTTTATACTCAGAAGAAAGGTGGTTAAAGTTGTGTGTAAGATTGCATATTTTTGTCAAAGTGTGTGACAGGCGAGAGTCTGTACCGACAGGTGTGACCTCCTGTTATTTTTTTTTTCTTCGTGGAATGAATTTGGTCTCGTGGATATACGTCTGTGTATGTAGTTCTTGCTTATGTATACATTTGGTCTGATTCGGAGTCTAACACTTAGTTTCCTGTTATTTAATCTATTAATCTGGTTATTAATTTGTTTTTGTTTTTGTATTTATTCCATATATGCATTTGGGTTTGTATTGTTTTCTGGGAATTGTGGTTTGGTTTCTTGGTATCAACATGGTCCTTGAATGCTGCACAGATGTTATTAAACACAGACCTAATATTAATAAACAAAACCGACCTAATAACAAATAGATTGGACATGCGAAAATTATCTAAATTTCACGTGGCGCAGTAGGAAAATTTCACAAAATATTTCCCAAATTTAAACACACATATCATGAAGAGATTTATAGATACAAGTTTCATCATTCATGCCAAATCCAATCACAAATTTAATTTTCTTTCCAATGATAGTATTTTGTTTTCTCTTACATTTAGAGAAAAAAAAGCAGTTTGACGGAAACTTTGACTATGTCAAAATCTTGGTTTTAAGAGAAAAGCAAAAGATAATGACATTTTTAAATTTAAACGTATTTTTATACAATTTTTTATTTTGAAAATAATTATTATCCCATTTCGCTATTCACTATGAATCCGTCGAATATATCCTCATCAACATCAGTGAATAATTGAGAGAGAATATACAAGGAAAAGTTAAAGTGCCACGTGCTATTTTGGTTACTTTATTGGTCACGGTGATACATCGTACACCGGATATAGCTGCTAAAGAAATTTGACGTGTTTTGCTGATCGAAGTAAGTTTATTTCTATATTCCTGTGTTATTGTATAGTACTCGTACAAGCCAACGGTGGGAGCAAAAAGCTGAATGTTGCTGAAGTAAGCTGCAATATATGAAAAGTGCCACATATTTCGTAATTGTTTTAAATAATCAAAACAAAGTGTCCTGATCACGTACGAACGATGCATGTTTGTGCCAATATTTTGGTATTGTTCCGCTTTTATATATTTTATCGAAATTCGTTCATTATCATATCACCTTTATCTGTGTGAAAAATGGGTATGTGTAGTTTTGAAACTTCTTAGATAATTGACGTTATATGTTGCGATGCACTGTACGGGGGATAGCTTTTCATCGTATATCAGTGTACGGGGGATTGATTTTTAGTGTACTGGGGATAGAGATACATGATCGACCATGTACTGGATAGTATAATCAAAATGGACTGATTTATCGGGCAAAATTGTCTGCATATGAAGCAATACTAATATGTATTGTAATAGTGCAATAGTGTAACAGTGCTTAATGATCCATGATTTTAAGACGTAACAGTCGTAAAATAATACATATTTGAAATGTGCACATGTAACACAAATTTGACATTTCCAACCCAAATACAATCTATACCGATGTTCGGATAGTACCTGTATAAAAGGAATAGCCGTCACCAGAGGGTGAGAGGCATCAAAGAGACAAGCTCGCTTTCCAAACGACGTGTATAAAACCAGTTGTGAACATTTCATATAATTTCTTAAGTAGGGGTCATTTTAACATTTCTGAGATGCGTCGTTTGAAAATCAGGGACCAATTTATAATTATTCATAATACAACATCAGTCAGTAAGGAATAAAAAAGAAGTGTAAACACGTTAGCGATTCCCTGCTGAATTTACAAGGTAACAGGGGGTCAATCTTTGTAAATAAAATGTTTTGCACACAATTGTGGTCATTTTATGGTGCTATTAGGTGAGGAACTACAAGATATTTTGCTGTATTGTGTATGTTAAAATATTAATATATTATAGGTATAACAACAGTAAATAGCCTGAAAAACCTGTCTGGTCCATTGGAAAGTAGACCGTATAATAAGTAAATTTTTTCCCTTCTATAAGTGTGAGATTGTAGATTTTATATGGCGGATGATACAATAAAACATCATAGATCAATTCTGGGAACCAGATTTGTTTATAAAGTGTAAATTGTAATGTTCATTATTTTTACAATGAAAGTAGGGTATGGTGAATAGTTTCTTGGAAGGACACATTGTTTTCATACAGTCATGTCATTCTAAAGTTGCCGGTTCTCTTACAACCTATTCGACCCCCACCACCCAGTTGTTTTCTGTTTTTTCATTGGTCTCGCGTAGATTTTTGAATAGAGGGTAATGTGACAAGACGTGAAAGAATGTAAGTTTGCTTAAACATTCTTTAAAAATTAAAAAGCTCATATAAAACAAAGAATACATTTATTTGCAGGTGTCAGACCTTATATACTTTACATATTATATCAAAGACTCGAGTAATTAAAAAAATCTTTAACTGCTTAACATTATATGGAGTGCATACATCTAAACATAATGGAATTATGTATTTGGAATTATGTATTAGTTATAGAGATTTCCTGCAAACATCTAAACATAATGGAATTATGTATTATTAGTTATAGAGATTTCCTGCATACATCTAAACATAATGGAATTATGTATTAGTTATAGAGATTTCCTGCATACATCTAAACATAATGGAATTATGTATTAGTTATAGAGATTTCCTGCATACATCTAAACATAATGGAATTATGTATTAGTTACAGAGACATTTGTAAATAAAGAATTACTCTCCGTGAAACACACCAACTTAAAGAAATATAAAACATACAATAACAAATTCAATCAAACAATGATGGGTGTATATTTGATGGGTGTATATTTGATGGGTGGATATTTGTGGCATTATATTTCAAAATCATATGGAATGGACACGAAATGGGCAGACCTTATGATATGCATATGCATATAAGATGTATATGACCTTTATGATCTTGACCTTGAAGATACAGGCGATGTTGAGTTCTGCACGTCGTCCCGATGAGATAAGTATTTGTGCCGATTTATTTCAAAATCCCTCCATATATGTCATGGCCATGGAGTAGACACGAAATGGACCTTATTAGATGCATATAAGAAATAAATGACCTTTATGATGACCGTTATGACCTTGATCTTAAAGATGCAGACCCGGGTGTTGGTTCGTCTCGATAATATTAGTATTGTGCCAATTTATTTCAAAATCCCTGCATGTGAGCGTGGTGGAGCGGACACGAAATCTGTAACTGACAAATGAACGGACGTACGGACGTACGGACAACGCCAAATCTATATCCCTTAAATTTGACTTCGTCGAGAGATAATAATCAATGACTAGGCTGTGGCCAGAGTATATCAGTTTTAGGTAACGATGGAATAATATAATGATACATGTATGATATAAGTATCTGTATTATGCAATTATGTATACTACTCAAAATTTGATAAGGATCACTTTTATTCTTCCATATAATTTTATGAGAAATTAATTCACAATAACGATATTAATTCCATTGATACATCAACAATTCCACATTTTGAATGAAGTCATGAGATCACATGACCATACACTGCCCTAAATAATTCCATGTAAAATAGAAATATTGCTATTTATTTCAGCAAGAAATTTAGACAGCAAAAAAGTGATCGTTAGCAAATTTTAAGCAGTGTATTAGTTATAGATATTTCTGCAAACATAACCTATATTTAGAGCATAGTTTACTTTCAACAAGCTTGACAGTACAGGTTGTCACAATATCATAAATTCTTTGTAATATGTCTACATTCACTAAGGGCTTAGGCAATAAATATGCATTATTTCTGTTTACAATCATGTGTTTTGTACTACTTTTACTTGAAAATTCACCGTACGTTTGATACTTTATAAGTAATATCACACAAACATCTATTGGTGGCGTTAGGACATCGGTCAAGTGTATTTTTCTCTCGAGATATGACATTTCTCAAACTATACCCCGTACACTCAATTGTGTCATATACCTACCCCCTGTACACAATAATGCTATACCCTGTAATGCTATACCCTGTACACTAATGTACATGATATTTGGCAAATAACACTAATTTCAAAATCTACAAAGCCAAATTTTGGAACACTCATAGTTAATATGAAAATAATGAAATCGTGCGATTCAGAATTTCAAAATTTAAACAAAAGACAGGATACTTTTTACTGCTGATCGAAATTGATCGGCACACTTTTAAATCAGATATTTTCACATGTTTGCATAGTATTAGCTGAATCTACACCTTTCGAGGCTCAATTAAACATTCAAGTAACTGAAAAAAACTGATACGGTGTTCATTTGGTTTGATAAATATATGTCAATTAGGTGTAAACTTACCTTGGGTAGAAAAAAATCACCATTTTGTGTATTTTTCTGATCACTTTACAGCTATATCCGGTGTACGATGTATCACCGTGTTGGTTAAGATAGGAAGTTCCTATCTGTTTATTAATATGTCTGTGTTTGTTAATAGGTCTGTGAATGCTGTAAATTACCTGTTCTATTTTTATATCTAATTTTAACTTTTGTTGGTATCTTAGTGGTTTTAACTTTTGATATGCATTTGGTATTTTGATTTTAACACTGGATAAGAATTTCGTAATTTGCTGGCATTAACTCCTGGTGTGAATTTGATGTCTTGGGTAATACATCAGGATATGTAGATACTATTAGTTACACAGATTTTCAGCAGGATGTCAGGATGTATGGGTTGGAATATCCCCATACACCCTGCAGGAAATCTGTGTAAGGAATTGATCACCATTTTGAACGATATTGCAATTACAGTAAACAAAAGTTCTTTCCCTTAGATTGTAAAACGTGTTTTACTCGGGCCAGGCGTTTTTCTTGTTCGAGGAAAGATTGACGAAATATGAGCTTGTATAGAATCAAGCAAGCATTCTGACATGCTATTTAAACGGTATGATAAGTACTGCATGTTTAATTTGAATTGAAAAACATTATGTTGTTGAATGGACGGATTTGTAAATGTGTCATCTGTTTTCGCGGCTTGACAAACATAAATAAAACCAGAGTGTACACCCTGATAAAACACCATACAGTGGAATTCATTACAAAAATTGTTGAATCGGAAGTTTCTTTAGCTGTCGGCCATTTTGATTTTATTTTTCAGTGGATTTTCGTATTACCGGTCGCCGGCGGGTAATATGGCCTGGTACACATGGTATGAGTTTAGTTTCTTGGCATTAATTCGGGATATGCATTCAACAGTATTGTCAGAAAACAAACTAGTACAATGCTATATATGTTTTGCTGTGAGAATGATAGCTCTTATAGTACTTCCATACCAAACAGCTAGGACGCGACCTGTATAGACATTAATCATTATAGAGCCAGATTCTGTAAATCATGTAACAACAATATGGACCCCATTACACTCAGAAAACAGAAGGTTAAATTAATGCAAGTTTTTGTCGAAGTGTGTGATAGATGAGAGTCTGTACCGACAGGTGGTGCCTTTTCTTATATTATTATAAATAGAACCAGTGGATAGAACATATAAGGTAGGTATGTTGCACGACTCCATCCAACTTTCCGGCAAGTTTACTGAAGAGATCACGTATCATAAAAACACCACCGTATTTCAGTTGACCAAACATAAATACCACACCTCCATGCATACAACTAATTTCCAAATACGGAATGAGATTTCAGACGAGAGCGAGATATTTCGAAAGGAAAACATTGATTCAAGAAACACATGTCTGAAAATTTACAGTCGTTACAAAGAAATGACTAGATCTGCTAGATATTCTTCTCTTTGGTGAGTTGTATCCGTGAATAAGAACTTATTAGTTCACTGGCTGTATTCATGATAAGGCTATGCGGCGTTTGTTTCTGCATGCGTTGCTTGATGTCTTCAGAAACCTCGCAGGAAAGTGTGGTTGGAGACGTGCCGCATACCTTCCTTTATTGCATACGCATTTACATGCTCCGTTTACTTTCACGTCAATATTCACACATATGCGCACATATTGACGTGTAGTAAAGTCATATCGGGTGTGTAATGTATACTCGTTCGTGATTGGTGCAATTTTCTGTTCATGTCAAAGAAAGTATGTCACGTGATGTAAACAGTGTTGATTTCATTGTGAAAATTCCCATTATGTAATGACAATATGTTTGTTTCAAATAAATGTTTTTGGTGAAAATTAAATGTTACAACCTATTTTATTCTCTCTAATTTAAAAATGCGCATGCAATAAAAAGGTTATTAGATTTATATTGGAATATATGCACTCGTTCTTTTGCGCATAAATAGCTCCTAAAGTCGCGCAATATTAATACGCAAAAGAACGAGAACGAGTTCTTTTGCGCATAAATAGCTCCTAATGTCGCGCAATATTAATACGCAAAAGAACGAGTGCATATATCCCAATACAATTGAATTGAATTGAATTGGGGTTTTAAGGCGCACCAACACATGAACATGTTATATGGCGTCTAACAGGCATGAACATGCCAGGCTCATATTCCATGTACATCGAGATAAAATATGGAAAATGGGCCTATAACCTTCTCACCCTGAACTGCAGAGTTGCTGCAAATTCTATCGTAGAAACTCCATTTACGCTGGAGCCACGTTATTGTTTTTCTGCCACTGCTCTTTTGATGCGAGCGAGATAGCACCTGAAACAATGCAGGGGTCATGATGAAGACTTGATTGAATTGGATTTTATAGTCGCACCAACAGCTAAGGTCATATGGCGACTTTCCAGCTTCCACCTATATTTACTAAAGGCCGCGTCATCGTCATAGCTCTATGGTAATTACATTAGGCCACAAATTATCGGCCACGTTCTATATTTACTAAAGGCCGCGTCATCGTCATAGCTCTATGGTAATTACATTAGGCCAAAAAAATAAATACCTGTATTTCCGGTGGCCCGACCGACCCTACTTTTAAGGGACCGACCCTAAAACTTTTTATGATTTTTTTTTTATTATTGATTTTTTTTATTTGTGCTGAACAATAATGATTTATCACAACATATCGAGGTAAACTGACATCACAGAGAAACTTTCATCTGTATCATCAACTTGTATGGGGTTTATGAGATAAATACATGTAGAATCTCACAATATCTTGCTCCAAAAAGAAAAAAAAAAATGAAAATGAAAATGCCTACCTACCAACCCTATTTTTTTAGAGCATGCAACAGGAAACACACCTATATGTCAAAGCTTCAAACGTTGACTGGGCGTGAAAACTGCAGTTGAGATTTCAACGTCCGCTCCTCAGCCATGTAGCGCGCCAATATGACGTCTTTGTATTGCTTGATGACGTCGACATCTTCGCGTGCGGACAGTCTGTTGCTACTGTGCCGATTTTTCATAATCCATAATGGCACAGTGTGCCGATTATGGATTTAGAAACAGAACTGATAATCATTATTTTTCTACTAAAATGTGTTACTATTTATAGTAAGGTATGTAATAATTAGAGGTTAATATACGGCCGTGGTATGCCTTTTGTCGATAATGGCACACATAGTGCCGTAATGGCCCGCGGGCTTTAGCCCGAGGGCCATGCACTAGGTGTGCCATTATCGACAAAAGGCACACCACGGCCGTATATTTGCCTTTTTATTACATACCTTACTATAAATGGAGAAGAAGAATATTAAAGAACAAACAGTGCATTTTTATGACAAATTACGTCGACATGTTTACAAAACCGTGTACATTAAACATTCAAGTAGCATAAGATGCAAACACTTATTTGGCAAATAAATACATTACATTAAATTAATAATTTACGTTAAGTTAGTTTTCTCCCTTGTCTTTCGCTTTAATGATATATTTCAACTTCAAACGTTTATTTACTGGTCGTGAAAATTGCAGTTGAGATTTCAACGTCCGCTTCTCAACCATAGCGCGCTAATATGACGTCTTTGTATTGCTTGATGACATTGACGTCTTCGCGTGCGGACAGTCTGTTGCTACTGTGCCGATTTTCCATAATCCATAATGGCACAGTGTGCCGATATTGGATTTAGAAACAGGACTGATAATCATTGTTTTTCTACTAAAATGTGTTACTATTTATAGTAAGGTATGTAATAAACCATAATAACTACGATTTTCACTCAAATAGACTTGGCACCAATACACTATACCCGCAGTACCCTCAACAACTCACGTTTTACAGAGTTCATATTTCAGTATAGTGATATTTCTATAGTCATTTTAAAATAATTTAGTATTTGCAGACTTGAGCCAAAAGTAATTAGACAGATAGGGTTTAAGTTAATATTTTCACGGACTCTTGTGCGACAGGTTGTTTAGTTTGCAACTAGAGGTTTAATAAAAATAGGATTGTCTTTTCTAAAAAGTGTTTCTAGTTGATACATATATTTCGGAATATTTAATAAATTTATAATTTTTTTATGAAATTAAATAAATAAATGTTTTTACTCTTATTTAAACTATACAAAAGAAGCGAGTTTAAATTAAATCAATTCTGATTCGAGATTTTAAATAATTTTGCAACAATGCTCTGTAATTTTTTGTATTGAAAACGCGCTAAATATACTGGTCCTACTTCTTGTTTCAGATAATTATTACATTGCAAAGAAAACTAATACAAATTAATTTTTAAGAGCCAACTATGACAAAGACAATATGGGCCGTGATCGGATTTATTACAATTTGGAGCGCCGCCGGTAAGTCACTTTTTAACATTTACGCATCATATTATAAATATATATATATATATATATATATATATATATATATATATATATATGTCACCGGGTACAGGTAAATGGTGGTGAATAATCGATTCGGATCATTCCTAGCCGTATGTCCTCGATAGCTCAGTTGGTACGGTAAACCAGAGACCCTGGGTTCGAGTCTCGGTTGAAGAACGATTTTTCACCACATGTTATATTTGGGGGCTCGTCTGAGATCGCCAAATGTCACAGGGCTAGAAAAATGTGCAGCCAGACTGGGGCTCGAACCCAGGACCTTCGGACTACCGTTACGATGCTCTACCGACTGAGCTAACCGGCCGCACATTGCAACATCAACTATCGTAGAGTAGAGATGCTACTCCCTTGACATATTCTAGAAGAGTGCCTAAGTTAATGTGTTAGAACAGAAATAGGTATTAATAGAAACAGAGTGACCACTCACTGGACGAACAAGTTCCTCACACCCCATCTATAAATATATACTCAGTTGCAAAAGAAAGTGAACACTGAGTTTTGTTTAGATTTAATTGTATAAAGTTTTTTTAGAATTAAATTGACAAATTCCAAAATGAATATGCCATGTTTGGTACTAAAGTTTTTTATAATTACATTGCCAATATCATGATGTCATTTGTTTTTTGCAGTAGGTCGAATCATTAAAGGACTGTCGCTTGATAAAGAGGATAGGGTGTAAAGTAAAATGTCCAAAGTTGCAACTGAGTATATATTGATTTGTTGTCACACAGTAGAATCAATAATCCTTATACACTGTACTATATTATAACACTAACACGTAGGGGTTATGAAGCCTGGCTGACATATATTATATTGTTTGATTTATCCGCCACTGCCGCATAAAGAAAAATGAATCACCTCTTTATTAGATCTAAAAGGGCAGATATGCATGATTTATACTGCTGGGTAGCCTTTACTTTGCCGCACAATGTTTAAATTTCAAAACGACCACGACATGGTGGATGTAGTTCTTCGCGCGAAATAATTCACAAGTTATTTTAACATTCACTAAATAGAGTACAAACCGAGTATGGATCAAATCATGCAATCGGTTTATTCACGGGTTCTTAACATATCCGGGTGTAAAATGAATTGTGAGTTGTTACTTCTTAATTCGACGCTCCAGTTGTGGGGTTTCGTCTGGCCGGTTAAATCCGTGATTATAGTGTCTACAGAATTTAGATTCTAAAAATGTGTAAGTCATATGATTTTATATACCTCATCATCAGTAGGTTTAGGAACGGTGACATCTGTTGTAAAAATTGCCTGTTGATGGCGGGATAGGGTCTTTAAGATTATTTCGTAGTGTCATTAAGTCCAATGTCTAATAACCGCTATATGTCGTTCAGGTAAACGTCTTTAGAAACGAAACATAAACTGAAATGACTGCGTCTCGCTATATATACGTTATCTTAAAGTCCCTATCCCACCATACATATTTTGAGATCCAAACTCTAAAGATGCATTATAAACGACTTTAACCTGCCAAGCCAACGCTATAAACTGGAGTGTCGAATCAAGAGTTACCAACTCATATTAATTCTTTTTACTCATATTCAGTCACTGCTATTTTAAGAACCCGTGAATAAACATATACTATTAATCGGCACATGTATACTATTATATGATCTGAACACCTGGATAGAGTTTTGTAAATGGGTCTGTAGTGTAATTTCGCAGTTATTTGGTGGGGTAGTTTAGTGAAACAGGTATATTCGTAAATAACATCTTCTCATGGCGATGGCGACATACATGTACATTTTTGTTTGCGCCCAGTTATTTTCTCCAGTTCTTAAAATAACTGTGATTGAGTATGCGTAAAATGAATTATGAGTTGGTAACTCTTAATTCGACACTCCAGTTTCTGGCTGATTAAAACCGTTAATATTGTGTCTAAAGAGTTTCGATTTTCAAAATATGTAAGTTATGTGTATACCTCATCGTCAGCTGGTTTAGAAACGGCGTACATTTGTTGCAGATTTTGACTAGTGTTGGCGGCATAGCTACTTTAATACATTTAATTAATTCACAAGTTGTTTTAACATTCACTAAATAGGGTACTAACCGAGTATGGATCAAATCAGGCAATCGGTTTATTCACGGGTCTTAAAATATCTGTGATTGAATAGGTGTAAAATGAATTGTGAGTTGTTACTTTTTAATTCGACGGTCCAGTTGTGGGGTATCGTCCGTGTTTATAGTGTCTTAGTCCCTGGTCCGTGCCAAGATCGCCATTGTTGAGAGGGGTTCCTTACATGGTCGTAATTTATAACCACGAGGAAAATACAAACTCTACTTTTATTATGGTTTAGAAAACAGCCGGGAATACATAATTAAATTCTTATTAAGTAACAAGTAATGATAACATGTTCTACTAAGTAATTTCAAATGACGAAATGGTGAGCGTCATCAAATTCACAATGACACTTTAAAAGCTATGTTGATTCATAATTATCAACTGTCTTAGTTAGTATTGGCAAACTAAATATTTCTAACGACTAACTATCGTAGAGTAGAGATGCTACTCCCTTGACATAATCTAGAAGAGTGCCTAAGTTAATGTGTTAGAACAGAACGGCGGGAACGAAATAGGTATTAATTGAAACAAAGTGACCACTCACTCACACACTCAACTGGACAAACAAGTTCCTCACATCCCATCTATAAATATATACTCAGTTGCAAAAGAAAGTGGACACTGAATTTTGTTTAGATTTAATTGTATAAAGTTTTTTTAGAATTAAATTGACAAATTCCAAAATGAATATGCCATGTTTGGTATTAAAGTTTTTATAATTACATTGCCAATATCATGATGTCATTTGTTTTTCAGTAGGTCGAATCTTTAAAGGACTGTCGCTTGATAAAGAGGATAGGGTGTAAAGTAAAATTTCCAAAGTGTCCAGTTTCTTTTGCAACTGAGTATATATTGATTTGTTGTCACACAGTAGAATCAATAATCCTTATATACTGTACTGAATACTATTGTGGTAAAACGGAAATAACTCCTACTATAATATAAAACTAACAAGTAGGGGTTATGAAGCCTGGCTGACATATATATTATATTGTTTGATTTATCCGCCACTGCCGCATAAAGAAAAATGAATCACCTCTGTATTAGATCTAAAAGGACAGATATGCATGATTTATATACACTAAAAAAAAATTCAATTACACTGTCATTTTGCCATATTTTTTTGCACATAACTTGGTATATTTAATCGTCTATGAAAGATAAACAACATATCAAACGATTTTATAATTACGCAAACTCGGACATCTGCCCGGGGGCCCAGGAATTTGTACGAATGGTGGTGGTATATAGTACTGGTTTTAACCAAAAATAATGTGGTCTGCCGTCACCACTATCAGAAAATCATTTATAATCTAAACTGTGCTAAAAAACGACGTATACACCATTCCACAACATCAAAACGAAGCAGACACGTCTGTACCTACTAAACTCAATGTAACTGAGTTCCGGAGTAGCGTGTTGCGTCGCGTCCCGCCAATTGTTACTGAAACAGTCCACTTAAAACATGATCCCACCTAAATTTATAATAACTATTATGTTTTCATTGTTTTTCAGCCCAAACATGTACGATGGACGCTGAATGTTCAACAGGTGAAAAATGTGTCACGAGTGTATGTGTTCCTGATACACAACGTAAGTCTTATTCCGTTTTTGGTTATATAAATGCTGGTTTTCTGAAACTGCTTATGAATGTCAAACGTTTAACTTCTTCTCAAACATAGTTAGAATGTTTGAACAAATTTAGACGTAAAAGCAATGTAATATGCATAATGAGGTGGAGTATGCACATTTAATTGCACATTTTATTTTAATTGTGTAAAATGTTGTGTCTTGTATTTGACATTTTCCTGAACTCATGAGTGGCACTTTTCCTAAAAACAAATATTATTGAATACAAATGGATGTACCGATAGCCTATAGTTTCCTACTACGTTTTGAAACTACATGTATTACCTTTATAACATCAGAGTAATAGCCCTTTATTTATAAATGCTAAACTTTCCTTTGTTAGCAATCTAGCTCTTTCAGTTTTCATCCAATCTTTACAAAACCTGATCAGGTGTAAAATCAATGAAAGCTCGGATACGTTTGAAATCCAGCTAAACCGGATCTGTAAGACAGGAGTTATGGCCCCTGATTTATAGTCATAATTTTTTGTAGCACTATAATATTTGGAAGCTTAAATAAGGTGTTTGTTTGCTCAGAAGGAACATCTTCTGGGTCGGAATCTGGATCAGGATCCGGATCTGGGTTTGGATCGGGATCAGGGTCTGGATCGGGATCTGGTTCAGGATCGGAATCTGGATCAGTATCGGGATCTGGGTCTGGATCAGGATCTGGGTCAGGATCGGAATCTGGGTCAGGATCGGGATCTGGGTCGGGATCGGGATTGAATATACCTGGTAAGTATTCATTACAGGAAACATCAATATGTGCTACTTTATTTTGACTTTCCGAAGCGCTTTCATTTTATCTGATCTTTACCAAACCTTGACTGATTGCTGGAATCTCGAAGTGGTTAGAAAACCAGTTACATCGGATTACTAACGTCAGAGTTTTGATCCCTTGATTTAGTTAAATATGCTTTAAAGAAGATCGGTTTTGTATTTTTATGAATATTGTCAAAAGGTCAAATACACTAAAAAAAATCAATTACACTGTCATTTTGCCATATTTTTGCACATAACTTGGTATATTTAATCGTCTATGAAAGATAAACAACATATCAAACGATTTTATTATTACGCAAACTCGGACATCTGCCCGGGGGCCCAGGGTGGGTGGGCGGGCGAATGGGGAGTATTTTTTTTTTGTAATTATGTCTCAAATGAAACATTATGATGATGAAAGTCGGACGTCTGCCCGAGGGCCCAGGATCATCGGTGGGGCCTGGAGGAAGGGGCATCAAATACACTAATAATTCAATTATGGTGTCATTTTTTCATACTTTTGCACATTAATTGGTAATGGTCGTCTATGAAAGAGATACACAGCACGTCAAATGATTTTTTATTTAAAACTCGGAGTGTAATTTTAGTGTGGGTTACGAGTTCAACCTCATGAAGCGGTACTTCTTTTTTTGTACTGCTGTTGAATTCCGTCAAACAATCTTGGTTTTATTTAGTAAATATTCAAATGGTTGGTGTGTTATGTTTGTCAACGTAATTAGTTTGTGTTTTATAAGCTAAAAGTTGCGGATATTGTCCCTTTAAAGGGAATTGACCTGTGTGAATGCGTTCTAGTTATATATTTCATCATAGAATGCAATAGCAAATGTCAATATGCTATATGTTAAAGAAACTAACCCGCCAAATAACGGCACAATTACACTACAGAACCGATCATCAAAACTCGATCCAGGTGTTCAACTCATATAATAATGTATATATGTCGATTAAAAGTATAGGTATTTTCACCAGTTCTTAAAATAACTGTGATTGAGAATGCGTAAAATGAATTATGAGTTGGTAACTCTTAATTCGACACTCCAGTTTCTGGCTGATTAAAACCGTTAATATTGTGTCTAAAGAGTTTGGATTTTCAAAATATGTAAGTTATGTGTATACCTCATCGTCAGCAGGTTTAGAAACGGCGTACATTTGTTGTAGATTTTGACTAGTATTGGCGGCATAGCTACTTTAATACATTTAATTAATTCACAAGTTGTTTTAACATTCACTAAATAGGGTACAAACCGAGTATGGATCAAATCATGCAATCGGTTTATTCACGGGTTCTTAAAATATCCGGGTGTAAAATGAATTGTGAGTTGTTACTTCTTAATTCGACGCTCCAGTTGTGGGGTTTCGTCTGGCCGGTTAAATCCGTGTTTATAGTGTCTACAGAGTTTAGATTCTAAAAATGTGTATATATACCTCGTCGTCAGTAGGTTTAGGAACGGTGACATCTGTTGTAAAAATTTCCTGTTGATGGTGGAGGAGGGCCTTTAACATTATTTTGTAGTGTCATTAAGTCCAATGTCTAATAACCGCTATAAGTCGTTCAGGTAAACCGTCTTTACGTCTCACAACACAGTTAATTTTGCATAGCTCTGCATATGTAGCAGGACCCCTCTGGACCACTGTAGAACTTAATGAATTTTCTTAAAAATATTTTCTTTGTGAAACTTGATGTCTGTTGCACGAAATATCCAACAAAAAACACGGGGTTGACCAATTTGCTTTTTTTTAATATCAATAGTTTGAAGAGACCCTCTTGAATTTGTCCATTTCACTGACATTTTCAAATGTATCACTACCCAGTATTAGATTCTCAGATCTGGGCTCAGAAACATTCAGGCATATCCTAACCTGTATGAAATCATGAACTTGTCCCATTCGTATCCCATTCGTGTCACCTGCAACAAAAAAAGAGAAAATATTTGCACATTTTAAGAAATAAGCAAGAACCGAATAACACAGATCCTTTTTTTAAGCTCCAGAAAGTTCCTACCGTGACTGGCAAGGGAAATAACTGTTTAGTGAGACCTTTAGAAACGAAACATAAACTGAAACGACTGCGTCTCGCTATATATACGTTATCTTAAAGTCCCTATCCCACCATCAACAGACACATTTTACAGCAGACATGACAGATTGTACCGTTTCCATACCTACATATTTTGAGAATCCCAACTCTATATATGCATTATAAACGGCTTTAACCAGCCAGGCCAAAGCTAAAAACTGGAGTGTCGAATCAAGAGTTACCAACTCATATTAATTCATTTTACGCATATTCAATCACTGCTATTTTAAGAACCCGTGAATAAACATATACTATTAATCGGCACATGTATACTATTATATGATCTGAACACCTGGATAGAGTTTTGATAAATGGGTCTGTAGTGTAATTTCGCAGTTATTTGGTGGGTTAGTTTCGTGAAACAGGTATATTCGTAAATAACATATTCTCATGGCGATGGCGACATACATGTCCATTTTTTGTTTGCGCCAGTCAATTAGTTAATCCCACTGGGAGCTCGACTTTGAGAAAGTGTAATTTTTTTTACGAATGGTTGTGGTATATAGTACTGGTTTTTACCAAAAATAATGTGGTCTGCCGTCACCACTATCAAAAAATCATGTATAATCTAAACTGTGCTAAAAAAACGACGTATACACCATTTCACAACATCAAAATGATGCAGACACCTCTGTACTTACTAAACCCAATGTAACTGAGTTCCGGAGTAGCGTGTTGCGTCGCGTCCCGCCGATTGTTACTGAAACAGTCCACTTAAAACATGATCGCACCTAAATTTATAATAACTATTATGTTTTCATTGTTTTTCAGCCCAAACATGTACGATGGACGCTGAATGTTCAACAGGTGAAAAATGTTTCACGAGTGTATGTGTTCCTGATACGTATACACAACGTAAGTCTTATTCCGTTTTTGGTTATATAAATGCTGGTTTTCTGAAAATGCTTATGAATGTCAAACGTTTAACTTCTTCTCAAACATAGTTAGAATGTTTGAACAAATTTAGACGTAAAAGCAATGTAATATGCATAATGAGGTGGAGTATGCACATTTAATTGCACATTTTATTTTAATTGTGTAAAATGTTGTGTCTTGTATTTGACATTTTCCTGAACTCATGAGTGGCACTTTTCCTAAAAACAAATATTATTGAATACAAATGGATGTACCGATAGCCTATAGTTTCCTACTACGTTTTGAAACTACATGTATTACCTTTATAACATCAGAGTAATAGCCCTTTATTTATAAATGCTAAACTTTCCTTTGTTAGCAATCTAGCTCTTTCAGTTTTCATCCAATCTTTACAAAACCTGATCAGGTGTAAAATCAATGAAAGCTCGGATAAGTTTGAAATCCAGCTAAACCGGATCTGTAAGACAGGAGTTATGGCCCCTGATTTGTAGTCATAATTTTTTGTAGCACTATAATATTTGGAAGCTTAAATAAGGTGTTTGTTTGCTCAGAAGGAACATCTTCTGGGTCGGAATCTGGATCAGGATCCGGATCTGGGTTTGGATCGGGATCAGGGTCTGGATCGGGATCTGGTTCAGGATCGGAATCTGGGTCAGTATCGGGATCTGGGTCTGGATCAGGATCTGGGTCAGGATCGGAATCTGGGTCAGGATCGGGATCTGGGTCGGGATCGGGATTGAATATACCTGGTAAGTATTCATTACAGGAAACATCAATATGTGCTACTTTATTTTGACTTTCCGAAGCGCTTTCATTTTATCTGATCTTTACCAAACCTTGACTGATTGCTGGAATCTCGAAGTGGTTAGAAAACCAGTTACATCGGATTACTAACGTCAGAGTTTTGATCCCTTGATTTAGTTATATATGCTTTAAAGAAGATCGGTTTTGTATTTTTATGAATATTGTCAAAAGGTCAAATACACTAAAAAAAATCAATTACACTGTCATTTTGCCATATTTTTGCACATAACTTGGTATATTTAATCGTCTATGAAAGATAAACAACATATCAAACGATTTTATTATTACGCAAACTCGGACATCTGCCCGGGGGCCCAGGGTGGGTGGGCGGGCGAATGGGGAGTATTTTTTTTTTGTAATTATGTCTCAAATGAAACATTATGATGATGAAAGTCGGACGTCTGCCCGAGGGCTCAGGATCATCGGAGGGGCCTGGAGGAAGGGGCATCAAATACACTAATAATTCAATTATGGTGTAATTTTTTCATACTTTTGCACATTAATTGGTAATGGTCGTCTATGAAAGAGATACACAGCACGTCAAATGATTTTTTATTTAAAACTCGGAGTGTAATTTTAGTGTGGGTTACGAGTTCAACCTCATGAAGCGGTACTTCTTTTTTTGTACTGCTGTTGAATTCCGTCAAACAATCTTGATTTTATTTAGTAAATATTCAAATGGTTGGTGTGTTATGTTTGTCAACGTAATTAGTTTGTGTTTTATAAGCTAAAAGTTGCGGATATTGTCCCTTTAAAGGGAATTGACCTGTGTGAATGCGTTCTAGTTATATATTTCATCATAGAATGCAATAGCAAATGTCAATATGCTATATGTTAAAGAAACTAACCCGCCAAATAACGGCACAATTACACTACAGAACCGATCATCAAAACTCGATCCAGGTGTTCAACTCATATAATAATGTATATATGTCGATTAAAAGTATAGGTATTTTCACCAGTTCTTAAAATAACTGTGATTGAGAATGCGTAAAATGAATTATGAGTTGGTAACTCTTAATTCGACACTCCAGTTTCTGGCTGATTAAAACCGTTAATATTGTGTCTAAAGAGTTTGGATTTTCAAAATATGTAAGTTATGTGTATACCTCATCGTCAGCAGGTTTAGAAACGGCGTACATTTGTTGTAGATTTTGACTAGTATTGGCGGCATAGCTACTTTAATACATTTAATTAATTCACAAGTTGTTTTAACATTCACTAAATAGGGTACAAACCGAGTATGATCATGATCATGCAATCGGTTTATTCACGGGTTCTTAAAATATCCGGGTGTAAAATGAATTGTGAGTTGTTACTTCTTAATTCGACGCTCCAGTTGTGGGGTTTCGTCTGGCCGGTTAAATCCGTGTTTATAGTGCCTACAGAGTTTAGATTCTAAAAATGTGTATATATACCTCGTCGTCAGTAGGTTTAGGAACGGTGACATCTGTTGTAAAAATTTCCTGTTGATGGTGGAGGAGGGCCTTTAACATTATTTTGTAGTGTCATTAAGTCCAATGTCTAATAACCGCTATAAGGCGTTCAGGTAAACCGTCTTTACGTCTCACAACACAGTTAATTTTGCATAGCTCTGCATATGTAGCAGGACCCCTCTGGACCACTGTAGAACTTAATGAATTTTCTTAAAAATATTTTCTTTGTGAAACTTGATGTCTGTTGCACGAAATATCCAACAAAAAACACGGGGTTGACCAATTTGCTTTTTTTTAATATCAATAGTTTGAAGAGACCCTCTTGAATTTGTCCATTTCACTGACATTTTCAAATGTATCACTACCCAGTATTAGATTCTCAGATCTGGGCTCAGAAACATTCATGCATATCCTAACCTGTATGAAATCATGAACTTGTCCCATTCGTGTCCCATTCGTGTCACCTGCAACAAAAAAAGAGAAAATATTTGCACATTTTAAGAAATAAGCAAGAACCGAATAACACAGATCCTTTTTTTAAGCTCCAGAAAGTTCTACCGTGATTGGCAAGGGAAATAACTGTTTAGTGAGACCTTTAGAAACGAAACATAAACTGAAACGACTGCGTCTCGCTATATATACGTTATCTTAAAGTCCCTATCCCACCATCAGCAGACACATTTTACAGCAGACATGACAGATTGTACCGTTTCCATACCTACATATTTTGAGAATCCAAACTCTATATATGCATTATAAACGGCTTTAACCAGCCAGGCCAAAGCTAAAAACTGGAGTGTCGAATCAAGAGTTACCAACTCATATTAATTCATTTTACGCATATTCAATCACTGCTATTTTAAGAACCCGTGAATAAACATATACTATTAATCGGCACATGTATACTATTATATGATCTGAACACCTGGATAGAGTTTTGATAAATGGGTCTGTAGTGTAATTTCGCAGTTATTTGGTGGGTTAGTTTCGTGAAACAGGTATATTCGTAAATAACATATTCTCATGGCGATGGCGACATACATGTCCATTTTTTGTTTGCGCCAGTCAATTAGTTAATCCCACTGGGAGCTCGACTTTGAGAAAGTGTAATTTTTTTTACGAATGGTTGTGGTATATAGTACTGTTTTTTACCAAAAATAATGTGGTCTGCCGTCACCACTATCAAAAAATCATGTATAATCTAAACTGTGCTAAAAAAACGACGTATACACCATTTCACAACATCAAATGATGCAGACATCTCTGTACTTACTAAACCCAATGTAACTGAGTTCCGGAGTAGCATGTTGCGTCGCGTCCCGCCGATTGTTACTGAAACAGTCCACTTAAAACATGATCGCACCTAAATTTATAATAACTATTATGTTTTCATTGTTTTTCAGCCCAAACATGTACGATGGACGCTGAATGTTCAACAGGTGAAAAATGTTTCACGAGTGTATGTGTTCCTGATACGTATACACAACGTAAGTCTTATTCCGTTTTTGGTTATATAAATGCTGGTTTTCTGAAAATGCTTATGAATGTCAAACGTTTAACTTCTTCTCAAACATAGTTAGAATGTTTGAACAAATTTAGACGTAAAAGCAATGTAATATGCATAATGAGGTGGAGTATGCACATTTAATTGCACATTTTATTTTAATTGTGTAAAATGTTGTGTCTTGTATTTGACATTTTCCTGAACTCATGAGTGGCACTTTTCCTAAAAACAAATATTATTGAATACAAATGGATGTACCGA
Source organism: Cyrtodaria siliqua (assembly GCA_037043455.1). Classification (NCBI taxonomy): domain Eukaryota; kingdom Metazoa; phylum Mollusca; class Bivalvia; order Adapedonta; family Hiatellidae; genus Cyrtodaria; species Cyrtodaria siliqua. Next base: position 8,284 of record JAWPHD010016922.1, on the reverse strand, counting down.
TAGCCTATAGTTTCCTACTACGTTTTGAAACTACATGTATTACCTTTATAACATCAGAGTAATAGCCCTTTATTTATAAATGCTAAACTTTCCTTTGTTAGCAATCTAGCTCTTTCAGTTTTCATCCAATCTTTACAAAACCTGATCAGGTGTAAAATCAATGAAAGCTCGGATAAGTTTGAAATCCAGCTAAACCGGATCTGTAAGACAGGAGTTATGGCCCCTGATTTATAGTCATAATTTTTTGTAGCACTATAATATTTGGAAGCTTAAATAAGGTGTTTGTTTGCTCAGAAGGAACATCTTCTGGGTCGGAATCTGGATCAGGATCCGGATCTGGGTTTGGATCGGGATCAGGGTCTGGATCGGGATCTGGTTCAGGATCGGAATCTGGGTCAGTATCGGGATCTGGGTCTGGATCAGGATCTGGGTCAGGATCGGAATCTGAGTCAGGATCGGGATCTGGGTCGGGATCGGGATTGAATATACCTGGTAAGTATTCATTACAGGAAACATCAATATGTGCTACTTTATTTTGACTTTCCGAAGCGCTTTCATTTTATCTGATCTTTACCAAACCTTGACTGATTGCTGGAATCTCGAAGTGGTTAGAAAACCAGTTACATCGGATTACTAACGTCAGAGTTTTGATCCCTTGATTTAGTTAAATATGCTTTAAAGAAGATCGGTTTTGTATTTTTATGAATATTGTCAAAAGGTCAAATACACTAAAAAAAATCAATTACACTGTCATTTTGCCATATTTTTGCACATAACTTGGTATATTTAATCGTCTATGAAAGATAAACAACATATCAAACGATTTTATTATTACGCAAACTCGGACATCTGCCCGGGGGCCCAGGGTGGGTGGGCGGGCGAATGGGGAGTATTTTTTTTTTGTAATTATGTCTCAAATGAAACATTATGATGATGAAAGTCGGACGTCTGCCCGAGGGCCCAGGATCATCGGTGGGGCCTGGAGGAAGGGGCATCAAATACACTAATAATTCAATTATGGTGTCATTTTTTCATACTTTTGCACATTAATTGGTAATGGTCGTCTATGAAAGAGATACACAGCACGTCAAATGATTTTTTATTTAAAACTCGGAGTGTAATTTTAGTGTGGGTTACGAGTTCAACCTCATGAAGCGGTACTTCTTTTTTTGTACTGCTATTGAATTCCGTCAAACAATCTTGGTTTTATTTAGTAAATATTCAAATGGTTGGTGTGTTATGTTTGTCAACGTAATTAGTTTGTGTTTTATAGGCTAAAAGTTGCGGATATTGTCCCTTTAAAGGGAATTGACCTGTGTGAATGCGTTCTAGTTATATATTTCATCATAGAATGCAATAGCAAATGTTAATATGCTATATGTTAAAGAAACTAACCCGCCAAATAACGGCACAATTACACTACAGAACCGATCATCAAAACTCGATCCAGGTGTTCAACTCATATAATAATGTATATATGTCGATTAAAAGTATAGGTATTTTCACCAGTTCTTAAAATAACTGTGCTTGAGAATGCGTAAAATGAATTATGAGTTGGTAACTCTTAATTCGACGCTCCAGTTTCTGGCTGATTAAAACCGTTAATATTGTGTCTAAAGAGTTTGGATTTTCAAAATATGTAAGTTATGTGTATATCTCATCGTCAGCAGGTTTAGAAACGGCGTACATTTGTTGTAGATTTTGACTAGTATTGGCGGCATAGCTACTTTAATACATTTAATTAATTCACAAGTTGTTTTAACATTCACTAAATAGGGTACAAACCGAGTATGGATCAAATCATGCAATCCGTGTATTCACGGGTTCTTAAAATATCCGGGTGTAAAATGAATTGTGAGTTGTTACTTCTTAATTCGACGCTCCAGTTGTGGGGTTTCGTCTGGCCGATTAAATCCGTGTTTATAGTGTCTACAGAGTTTAGATTCTAAAAATGTGTATATAAACCTCGTCGTCAGTTGGTTTAGGAATGGTGACATCTGTTGTAAAAATTTCCTGTTGATGGTGGAGGAGGGCCTTTAACATTATTTTGTAGTGTCATTAAGTCCAATGTCTAATAACCGCTATAAGTCGTTCAGGTAAACCGTCTTTAGAAACGAAACATAAACTGAAACGATTGCGTCTCGCTATATATACGTTATCTTAAAGTCCCTATCCCACCATCAACAGACACATTTTACAGCAGACATGACAGATTGTACCGTTTCCATACCTACATATTTTGAGAATCCAAACTCTATAGATGCATTATAAACGGCTTTAACCAGCCAGGCCAAAGCTAAAAACTAGAGTGTCGAATCAAGAGTTACCAACTCATATTAATTCATTTTACGCATATTCAATCACTGCTTTTTTAAGAACCCGTGAATAAACATATACTATTAATCGGCACATGTATACTTTTATATGATCTGAACACCTGGATAGAGTTTTGATAAATGGGTCTGTAGTGTAATTTCGCAGTTATTTGGTGGGTTAGTTTCGTGAAACAGGTATATTCGTAAATAACATATTCTCATGGCGATGGCGACTTACATGTACATTTTTTGTTTGCGCCAGTCAATTAGTTAATCCCACTGGGAGCTCGACTTTGAGAAAGTGTAATTTTTAACGAATGATGGTGGTATATAGTACTGGTTTTAACCAAAAATAATGTGGTCTGCCGTCACCACTATCAAAAAATCATGTATAATCTAAACTGTGCTAAAAAAACGACGTATACACCATTTCACAACATCAAAATGAAGCAGACACCTCTGTACTTACTAAACCCAATGTAACTGAGTTCCGGAGTAGCGTGTTGCGTCGCGTCCCGCCGATTGTTACTGAAACAGTCCACTTAAAACATGATCCCATCTAAGATTATAATAACTATTATGTTTTCATTGTTTTTCAGTCCAAACATGTACGGTGGACGGTGACTGTTCGACAGTTGAAGTATGTAGGATGGGTGTATGTTTTACATGTAAGTCTTATTCCGTTTTTGGGTATATAAATGCTGGTTTTCTGAAAATGCTCATGAATGTCAAACGTTTAACTTATTCTCAAACATAGTTAGAATGTTGGAGCACATTTAGACGTAAAAGCAATGTTATATGCATAATGAGGTGGAGTATGAACATTTAATTGCACATTTTATTTTAATTGTGTAAAATGTGTGTCTTGTATTTGACAATTTCCTGAACTCATGAGTGACACTTTTCCTAAAAACAAATTCTGTTTTTATTGAATGCAAATGAATGTACTGATAGCCTATAGTTTCCTAATACGTTTTGAAATAAATGTATTACCTTTACACCTTTACTATGTAAACACGAGGATTATTGTATGGTTTTTAGTTTCCTGTCAGTAAAACTTTCAAACACAATGAAATAAATCAAATTTTGATTTTTGAGACAGTATCTCGGTCGTTTAATGGCCGCAATTAGTGTTTAAAGAGACACAGGCCGTATCTCAGTTGTTTAACGGCCGCAATTGTTGTTTATAGGGACGCACGCCAATCTTGAAGGCCGTATCTCAGTTGTTTAACGGCCCCAATATTGAAGGTTTTATCAATCATTAAAACTTATTCTCGTCTCGATGTATTAATTCAGTATCGTTTTAACTTTAAAGGGAATGTAGCGATCCAGCCAAACAGCTCTTTTATTGAGAGTTCTTGAAAACTTGCAGAAAGCTGAAAGAATTACCAAAATCGGATGATAAACAAAACAGATATGACCATTTGAAGGTTGTACTAAAATGGATATGGGAGCCTCCATTTTGAAAACTATTACATCATAGTTCCATATGACCATATATGGAATATTGATAAATATCATTTAAAGCAAAACAAATCACTGCAAATGAATGCAAATTCCTTAACTGGGCATATAAAGCATTATTGCCATTAGTTATACATATTCTTCATACAGTTACTTAAATTTGTTTCCCTATAAATGAGTAAATTTGCATATTTATCAATATACCATATATGATCATTTAGAACTGTGATGTCATAGCTCTAAAAATGGCGGCTTCCATATCCCTTCAAACGATCACATCTTCTTTGTTTATCATCCGATTTTGATAATTCTTTCACCCTTTTCCAAGTTTTTCAGAACTCTCAATTATAAAGATATTTGGCTGTGTCGCTATATTCCCTTTAAAGGGACACATGGCAATCTTGAGTTTTATTCAAACATTAAAATGTGTTCTCGATTTAGTTATTCTCCGTCGTTTTTACTTTAAAACTGCTTGCATATAATTAAATAAAAATTTGAGATTTCAATTTTCTTCATTATTTTACCTTTTTTTTTAATATATTATTGGTGCAATATTTTAAAAAGTTAGTAATATGTAAAAACAATTTGCTTTGAACTATTCTAACAATTAATATTAATGATGAACAAATACAAGTTAAGAGAAAAACTAACGGGACGCCGTGAGTTTTTAAAAATTCAAGATTGCTGTGTGTCCCTTTAAACATGCTGGCATATATTTAAATTATTATTGCAGTTTTCTATTTTTTTTCGTTTCTACCATGAAAGATTTTAATATATTACTTGTGCAATATTATCAAAAGTTAGAAATTTAGAAAATACATACATCTACAAAATACCTTTCAAAAAGCACTGGATCCCCGAGGGGATACGAAAATGTTGGAACAAATTAATAGATGGCGAAAAAAACATTTATACAGTGCTACAGTTTATAAAAACCCAAGCGCTTTCGGCTTTACGCCTTCATCAGGGGTACGTACACAAACACGAAAATAACAAATACGAAACAAAAAAGCACTAAAATACAAAATGTTCAAGTGATATTAGAGTTTCATTTCTTTCCAACAATTTGTTATAGTTTAAGTCACTATGCCATAGCATTTTGCTAATGAACATAAACACTGATAAACACATTCAAGCTAGGTGCTCATCTTCGCTTGCTGGTCAACATTTCTGTAAAGTTTGGCGACCGTGGGTTTAATAGTAATGGAGGATGGCAAGACACACGTTTTTCAACCCCTATTTTGACTAAGTAAAGGGCGACAACTCTGTGGTTCTTGGTCCAAAACAAAAACGAATTGCTGGTCAGCATTCCTTAAAATTCGGCAACCGTGTGTTAAATAGTAATGGAGGAGGTCAGGACACAAGTTTTTCAGCCCTATTTTGACTAAATCAAGGGCCATAACTCTGTGGTTCTTAGTCTAAAATAAAAACTAAAATCCTAGGTGCGCATCTCCACTTGCTAGTCAACATTCATGTAAAGTTTCATGACCGTCCGTGGGTTAAATAGTAATGGAGGATCATGCAACATAAGTTTTTTGGGACGTATGAACGGACAATTGCAAATCTATATCCACCCCCACCAAGTGGGGTCATACAAAGAATCATCAGCTATTTATTTGTTTTGAAGAAGCACTGTTTTACAATTAAGATAGGCCTATATGGGATATTTGTTGGTTTGTCGTGAATACAGGATTTATTTTCATCGAGAAGTGAAACAACTTGTATTTCAAGAGTGTTTTAGCGCACGTGAAAACATTTGGGTTTTCTCACCTCGAGATGAAAATAAAGCCTATATTCACGACAAACCAACAACAATTATTTTTACTCAAAACCCGGGAAAGACTAAGAATGGTGAAATATCTACTTTTAACTCACCATAACGTTTAAAATACTTGAACGATATAAATTTTATATTATTTTTACAGCATGTCTAGAGCTTCTCGAAATTTGTCCCCAATATTACACGTCGTGTAGTAACGATTCCAGCGCCGTGTGCATACCAGGTACCACATAAAACACGCACTTCTACACCTACATGCTCTCTCTCTCTCTCTCTCTCTCTCTCTCTCTCTCAAGCCTTGCATTTGTGTTGTCATTAATTGCCGACATATTTCAAATAGTTTCAGTGATTTCTCTCACTTTTATTAATCTGCAGTATCTTCTCCAGTGTGTTCCTCTTTAAGGCAATGTGTTTTGATAATTCGTATTATGAACTCTCCTACGACAAAAGAAGGATTTTTTATTTTTCCATAGGGAATTTGATAGTTTCTTTTTTTTCTTTTTTTTTTACCTCATCCCGGATTTAAATTGAACATTTCATTCTCTTTTCCTTCCAACAAAATTAAAAAGAGCTTTTCCAAATATTGTTTTCCCTCCTTCTACAGAAATTCTTTGCCTTGATGGTTCTTAAAACGAATAATAAAAAAATAATGTACGTGTGAGAATCTAATGGAATTATTATGACCTTAGACTGATATGAAACCATTTAAGACGACTTCTCAACGTTTACCATCGGTTCATAACATCGCAATTTTTGGAAGCTTATATAGTGTTTGTTTTTGCTTTTGTCATCTGGGATGGAAATGTTTTCTGGTCGAAATCGGAGTCGGGATCTGGGTCAGATCCAAACAGTATATCTTCGCTTTAGTTAATTTCAAAAATGTAATATTTTAATTATACTACTGTATAAGTAAATATAGTATTTAACTATTAAGTTAAATTCGTTAAAAGCACAGTTTTAGTTTCCATATTCCATATTCCAAGGATATGTTTTGAACACCCATATAGCTGCAGGACTTATTCTGTGTGAGAAAGTTATCTATATTTTTTTGATCGTTTTTTCTTAAATAATACAGGACATATCTTTTTATGTTGACTGTGTCTTTGAATACTACATTTCCTATTCGACTTTTATATCACATTACAATTTTTATTTGTTTTTATCAGATGGGGTGGAAATGCCCTCTGGGTCGGGATCTGCATCTCCTATTCGACTATTTTTATCACATTACAATTTTAGTGAGCTTAGATAACTTGTTTTATCATTTATGTTTGTTTTTTATCAGATGGGATGGAAATGTCCTCTGGGTCGGGATTTGCATCAGGGTCGGATCCAAGCAGTAAGTCTTCGTTTTAGTTAATTTCAAAATGTGTAATGTTTTGATTATACTACTGTAGGGTGTAAGTAAATATAAGTAAATAAGTAAATATTAAAGTAAAATTCTTAAAAAAGTGAAAAAAGCTCAGTATTAGTTTTCAAGGATGTACTTTTGCACTACTCTGTTACTCACTCTAGGCCTTATTCTGTCTGAGAAGGCTGTTTATATCTGTGTTGATCGTTGTTTCTTAAAAAAAGTACAGCATAGTTTTTTAAAGCTACGCTTGAGTGAATTCGAAAGAAATTTGCTTAGTTTCGCTATCGTTTTCCTTCTTTGTTGAATACAGAAACGATTGATCTAAATAGGCATAAATGCATTTTTCTCCGTATAAAGTTTTTAAAACATATATTTATCAAAAACGCTTTTTTTTCAGTACAAAAATAATGATTAAGCTAAGAGCATCTTCGTTTGATGAGGTCACTTCCTAATTTGAATGGCTACGGACTGTTACAGATGATATACTGTTACAGATGATATTAATCAATCAATATCGTGCATTTGATATACTAGTTGAGTTACGGAAAACGTTTTATCGAGGAATTATTTGACTTGGCACCAAGAGGTTGTTATGCAGTTACACTTAACCATGGTACCGACTGACATTACATTTCATCAGTTCTAACGCAGATTCATAACTGCATGTAGCATAACAATGTTTGGAAGCTTAAATAACATTTTCATTTGCTTTCATCAGACTGGAATGGCATTCCCTCGTGGTCGGGATCAGGATGGACTCCAACTGGTAAGTAGTAGTTAATAAAACGTAATATTATGTCAGTTTAGCTGTTCTACTCACCCCTTCAATAGGGGGAAAAACGAGATTTTTTAGTTAAAGGGCAAAACATAATGGGATTTCGCTATACAGTGGAGATGTGGAGATATGTATTGGGCAGAAATTGAAGATTTGGGTGTGCAAATATGCCAAAGAGGTACATTTTAAAGCTATCCCAAACATAATAATGTTGAGAAAGTTAGAGGAGAAATAATGTTAAGCTATAAAACAATATATATATATATATATATATATATATATATATATTTAAGGGCAATTTTCTCAGCCAAAGTGGGGAAAATGTAGTCTTGTTTTGAGTGAGTGCGGTTTTATTGACGGAGAGTTGGGGAGGGATGAGTGTGGTTTTATTGATGGGGAGGTGTAGAAGGATGAGTGTGGGTTTATTGACGGAGAGCTGGGGAGGGATGAGTGGATTTACTGACGGAGGGTTGGGGAAAGATGAGCATGGTTTTATTGACGGAGAGGTGGGAAGGGATGAGTGTGGGTTTACCGACAGAGAGTTGGGGAGCGGTGAGTGTGGGTTTATTAACGGTAAATGGAGAAGGATGAGTGTA
>JAWPHD010016921.1:0-47308 GCA_037043455.1 Cyrtodaria siliqua | reverse complement strand
TCACATCGGTCTTGTTATGGGTAACTCACTTGTGCCGAAGTTATTTAAAAATCCCTGCAGGGGTTTTGACGTTACAGTCCGGACACGAACTTGCGTATCTGTTTTTGACCTATAAACTTCAAGTGTGACCTTGACCTTTCGAGGTACGGCCCTGGGTTTTGCGTGGGCGACACATCGTCTTGTTATGGTGATTCGGCACTTGTGGCCAAATTATTTAAAAGTCCTTGCAGGGGTTGTGATCGTTACGGTCCGGACACGAAATTTGCGTACCTGTTTTTGACCTATAAACTTCAATGTGAGACCTTGACCTTTGAGGTACGGAACCTGGGTTTTGCGTTCGACACATCGTCTTGTTATGATGATCACTTGTGCCAAGTTATTTTAAAAATCCCTGCAGGGGTTGTGAAGTTACGGTCCGGACACGAATATTGCGTACTTGTTTTTGACCCTACTGAACTTCAAGTGTGACCTTGACCTTTGAGGTACGGACCTGGGTTTTGCGGGGGACACATCGTCTTGTTACTGGTGATATTCACCTTGTGCCAAGTTATTCAAAAATCCCTGCAGGGGTTGTGAAGAAACGGTCCGGACACGAAATTGCGTACCTGTTTTTGACTTATGAACTTCAAGTGTTGACCCTTGACCTCTATGAGGTACGGACCTGGGTCTTTGCGTCGGGACACATTGTCTTGTTATGGTGATCACTTGTGCCAAGTTATTTAAAAATCCCTGAAGGGGGTTGTGAAGTTACGGTCCGGACACGAACTTGCGTACCTGTTTTTGACCTATGAACTTCAAGTGTGACCTTGACCTTTGAGGTACGGACTGGGTTTTGCGGGGGACACATCGTCTTGTTATGGTGATCATTTGTGCCAAGTTATTTAAAAATCCCTGCAGAGGTTGTGAAGTTACGGTCCGGACACGAAATTGCGTACCTGTTTTTGACCTATGAACTTCAAGTGTGACCTTGACCTTTGAGGTACGGACCTGGGTTTTGCGGGGGACACATCGTCTTGTTATGGTAATCACTTGTGCCAAGTTATTTAAAAATCCCTGCAGGGGTTGTGAAGATACGGTCCGGACACGAACTTCGGAATGACAGACAGAATCCGGACAGACGGACGGACGGACGGACGGTGCGATTATAATATGCCCCCGAAAAATATTTCGGGGGCATAAAAATAACACATTTTCAGTTCGTCTCCAGACAGATATGGCATGAAACGAAACTCCGAATGCTACTGTATCTAGTCATGATCCAGTCCGGATCGACAATGGCTGGATCACCATCCGTCAATAAAGGCTAGACAAATGTGCAGCCGGACCGGGACTCATCCCTGGGGCCTTTTCGTTCTTCCGACCTTCGGACTACCTTTCCGATACTCTGGCGAATGAGCTAATTGGTCGGACTTGGTCGGACTATCTACTATATCAATCTAGATCTGTTAGACATACACTAAACCAAATTGCTAAGTACCTACCTAAGAATATGGCAATAATATTCTCATTGTTTTGTGTATTTTGAGCTTGATTAGAGATACGGTTAAACTGCAAAATAACGAGTGTAAATCGTCTGCTCTGGTTTTAAAACTTTTAAGTCAATGTGTTTTCTTAGAAATAAGTTATAACACTTATACAACTGGGTATATAGGATTTTATTAAGTACTTCGAATTAGTGAAGCTTTCGATGTTCCTAATTCTAAAATATGCCAGTTAAAATTATTTTGACATCATGTTTTACTAGCATTACCACTACAAATGCGTTTGCAAAAGAAATTTTCGAAATATTTAATGTTAACGCTGAATTACAGTTACTTGAATTTCAAACAATATTCAATTTAAAGGGAGGTAATTTAAGATTATCCATATTTAATTTTTTTATAGACGGAGAATCTGCGACAAAGGGGTCAATTCTTTTATGTTTTTTTCTATTATTTCATACCAATTTTAAGAATTTTATATCTTTAAGCGATCTTTGACTCATGTTATGTGTTTTATCAGCACATTTCATGTTTTCATATAAAGGGAGGGTAACTCTCAAAAGATGTAACAATTTAAATAAAAAATAATGTTTTACAAACTATGGGTCAAAACAAAATACTTATCATATATCTTTTCTAAAATATATTTAAAATAAGAAAGTTAGTTAAGATACAAAAGTTGATACTTAGCAATTTTGTTCAGTGTATACATAAACCGTGATGCGTTCAACTTTCTTTTCGAACTACAGTACCTAGCTTCGTTACGGATCCCTACCAATGTTTTAACATTATGTAATTACGAAAATATATATATGATTTAAGCTTTTTTCCCCGAATATACGTTTTCTAACTGTGTTCAATTGATTGATAAGTATTGTCTTATGATAATTATGATACATGCATGGTTGAGAAAAGTACAATGTTTTCACAACACAGAAATTCTGTGTTTCCTACATGACATTATATGAATGGTGGTCCATTTTCAGAATCCCATTGGGAGCTCGATTTGTAAGTGAGGAAGCGCGATTCTTAGGGAGGTGTACAGTACTTGTTCTACCCAGGAAACGTGGGTGGTCTGCCTCCACCACAAAAAATCGACAATCATATATAACCTGACATGTGTTGAAAATGACGTAAAACAACATACAAAGAAAAGAAAACCATTTTCAGATTATTTCAGTAGTTAAATCAAATTTAGTGAAGTGTGTCTGGTGGTGTGTGTCACCGGGTCCGACGTTTTTCATCAATTTAGTCTGAAAATGCACCAACATTCATCAAACGCTATGTAGAAATGAAATGGATTTGATTCACCGTTCTCGATGTTCAGCACTAGGCTGTGCTCAAGATACTTTCTAAATCTACATTTTAAGAAACTGAGTGTCGTATTTGACCATCATGTGAAATGATAGGACAATGAGAAGCATAGATCGAGTGAAGACAGAAGAAAGGTAAAGTTTCCCAATTCTTTTTTTATCACCCACTCCGTAGCAGAACCAACCGGATGACCGGCACAGCCTCGGTTACCTATATTCAATTACACTGGCATATGAAGCTTTCATTTATATGTGGTGAGTGGCAAACTCAAACTGTGTTTAACTATGTTAAAGCTACATGTCTCTATATCAATCGATTCCTAGTTTGTAGGCGTGTCTTTATTTGTAACTTCGTGTTCACCAGCTCATGTCGAAATCGGGTAATAACCGGGAAGCGCAGGAAATCATTTACTGTATATACATCGACCAGTGCACATCGTACCTATACACAGGTAACAGTATGTTTTACAGAAAAAATAAGTTAGCCTCTAACGGGGCTCGAACACACGACCTTCTGATTTTAAGTCCGGTGCTCTATCCACTGAACTATAACGCTACTTGAGAAAATGGTATACTAACTACCATTTATTATGAGGCAAAATAACTTAACATATTTGAACGTTATAGCCCTTTATCGCGAGCCTCACTGTTTCTAATAATAGATTATATAAAAATCGATACCACAATGCAACGCGCGACGGCCATGTTTTGCGGACAAGGAAGTAACTTATAAACAGCATTTCTCTAGTAAACAAATCAATAATATCTCGTAATGGCATCAATATCTACAGATAAAAAACGTTTTTGATATATGAACCAACTTAATGCCGGTATCATACGACAACTGCATTGACTTTAATATCCACAATTGCCGCAATGTTATGTGTCGCCAACCTCTCAAATTATATTCTACTTTCGCATTGGAGTCCAATACTTCACGGCGAGAATAAACTCTGTCTCTAGTCCATCTACTGTCATGTGTCTTTAGTATGTATAGTGTCTTAGTTGCGAAGTTGATGGCATAATACCATTTAACATTTTACGTTTTATAACTTTTAATTTTAGACAAAATTAATATCATATAAATTCTGTCTTTTTATGGATATAATTAGAATTACGAAACCATGTGTAATGGGCATATCTTTACTCCATTTAAAAATATATACGCATATATCGTGGTTATATCAAATATTGACTGTATACAAACTAGATATATTACATATAAAATAACAAATATACTTTATTTGCTTATCTGTTTGAACCATTTGAAACAAATACAATCTATCAAGTTTGAGCGCTCAACTTAAAATAGAACTTATTACATTTGTCGTTTCAGTTTGTCGGTGACAATATTATCAAAGCAAGTTTTTGAAACGGAAGACTCTAGCTAGCGTTAGCTAAACTCCTTAGAATATATAAATTCTGTTAGACACATTTAATTAGCATTGATATCCTTGGGAAATATCACTGGCAGTTTAAAGCTTTAGTTCGACGGCGAAACTCTCACTGCTCATGCTAATTTACAACTATTAAAAAGTTATCATAATGAAAAACTGAAACGTCGGTTATAGTGAGTGACATGTCATACATATATATAAATACATAAATATACAATTATATAGTTCTAAACAAGAAAGGGTAGAGATATCATATATAAATAATTGCAATTTTAAAACGATGATATATTCTAAATGCAAATAAAAACAATGATATATTTTCTAAAGCTGGCGATTCAAAAGTTCTATACGTGTACTCTGCCTTTTAAGAATACACGCTCTGTATCAGAATGTGAATAAATAATACTAATGTTTACATTTAGCACCTTTATTGAGTTTGTAAGTTTAATAATTTATAAGAATTTGCTGTTTTTCACACACTCGCGAAACAACCGGAAGTAGTCATTTTCACGGAGTAGTGAAACACATGCGCGACAACATAAATCGGCAAAACGAGCCCGTTTCTCCTCCCTATAACGTACTCCCTGTAAATATGTTATCCATCTTGTCGCACGTGTACAATAATATTGCCTGTGTAATACTGTAGGTTATCAATATGAAACTAATACTTCGCCTCAAAACAATAAGATTTCGACTTGTTATTTAGCGCTTGACGAGTTTGTGTGCGCGCGCATAAATAGCGGTGGTCTAGTGGTTCAGCGTACAGCTTTCAAAACGTAAAAGTGCAAGGCAGTAGTTCGAATCACATATATTCTGAAGCCGTATGTTTATCGATGTTACCTGTACCGAGGCTAAATAAAAATGTTAAAGTGTAGTGTGTGTGTGTGTGTGTAGTTCTAAGGTTTATAGTCCCTCCGCCAGCAAACTCAATGCGCCTTAGGGCGCACCGAGATGAGTACAATAGAGTCTGGACTTATGTTAAAGTGTACGCATCGATTTCTGCTTATATACCGACTTTTGGGGTGTTCTTCGGTTTGAAACTACTTCACACGTGACTCATTCATATTCATGAGTTATTGGAGAGCACTGTAATAACAACACCTAAAAATATTATTTTTTTAAACTTTAATAGATTTGGCAAATATTGGGCGTGGCATGGATTGAATGTTTAACAATTGGGCTGCCGGTAAGCACACAAGACCATTATGGCAAGCCCTTACAGCAGAAAGCATTAAGCAATAAAGCAAATTGAATATTACAATATTAAGGACATAAATACATGTGCACCAAATTAAATGTTCATTATGAAAGCAACTTTTCTGATAAGCATTTAAGCAAGTGTTGAAAGCACGGTTGATATTCAAGCATAATTACAAGTGCACCGAATTCAATCAATTTAAAATGTTTTTCAGCAATTCGTACGGACAGCAAATTTGTATATAATTTATATTTAGATTACAATTCAGTCTCTGGGTATACAGGAGCTGAATAAAGTTAAACTGAAACGTATATGTCCTTCCTTTCACACCTTCGCTGCCCGCCGATAATTAAACACTACAACATTTAACACATCAACTAGTTATATTCTAAAAGTTCCAGCAAGTATATAAGTGCACGTAATGTCCATGCCACGCCAGTAATTGTTGACTAGGTAAGTGGATCCAGATGAAGACATCAACTGAAATATATAATTCAGAGAAAGCAACATGATCTTGCAACATAAAACACTGCAACATGATCTTGCAACATAAAACACTGTAACGATATTAATTGCAACATAAAAAAGTATCTTTTGAATAGAAGTCTTGACAAATAGCGAAAAGTCTAAATGAACTTGTAGGCTTCATAACCGCTGCTCCCAACTAAATTCCCTAATGTTCATTTCGCTCTTCGGGGCATTTCATTTTATTAGATACTGGGACCATACGCCGTACGACATGGGGAATACATTAAAGAAGGCTAACTCCATGTCCACCGCCATATGCATGCCATCTTCGGGATGGTTAAACTTTTGTGCGGTTGATTTTATGAATATTAAGTTCTGCTCAACCCGGGGCTAAAGGACGTGAGCGGTAGCTAGCATATCTCACTCCCACTCATGAACAGTCTCAACCAAACCGAGACTGCAATATTTCGTATGTGTCGTTCTCGGCCGTTTCCAAAGGCCCATTATCATACTCTTTTTGTACTTATACAATGTGATGACACTAGTGTCGATTTAAATCAATGATCCTGTGGGTCGGGAGGGAGGGAAATTAAGTTTTTAACTGTAAGCTCAAAAAACATCATACCTCTCTGTTAAAATCTTGACAGCCGGTGTGCATGTAGAAAAATGCACCGTGAAATTTACTCAATCTCAATAATTATCTACAGCTAGTGTTGCCTCCAATAACTCTTGACTATAACAGATATTATAGTCAGTATTATTGGAGAGCACTGTAATAACAACACATAAAAATATATATTTTTTAAACTTTAATAGATTTGGCAAATATTGGGCGTGGCATGGATTGAATGTTTAACAATTGGGCTGCCGGTAAGCACAAAAGACCATTATGGCAAGCCCTTACAGCAGAAAGCATTAAGCAATAAAGCAAATTGAATATTACAATATTAAGGACATAAATACATGTGCACCAAATTAAATGTTCATTATGAAAGCAACTTTTCTGATAAGCATTTAAGCAAGTGTTGAAAGCACGGTTGATATTCAAGCATAATTACAAGTGCACCGAATTCAATCAATTTAAAATGTTTTTTAGCAATTCGTACGGACAGCAAATTTGTATATAATTTATGTTTAGATTACAATTCAGTCTCTGGGTATACAGGAGCTGAATAAAGTTAAACTGAAACGTATATGTCCTTCCTTTCACACCTTCGCTGCCCGCCATATGGATGGGTGCCCAAACACTCCAAGTCCTAGAGTGTTCAGGCTCCCATCCACCGCCAAAAATAGGGGAAACATTTTTTGGCAGCAGCGAAGAGTGACCGCCAAAAGCAAAGTATCCTAATGCCACGCCCAAAACAAAACCGGTCCAAAAAGGAATATATTTTCCTTATCACTGCCTACTTTTAGTGAAAAATTCGGCGGACACGCGCATCATTGAGTGTCCAGGCTCCCATCCATCGCCAAAAACGGAGGAAACAATTTTTTGGCAGCAGCGAAGAGTGCGTTTCAAAAGCAAAATATCCGAATGCCATGCCCAAAACAGAAACGGTGCCAAAAAAGTATATATTTCCTTATCGCTGCCCACTTTTAATGAAACATTCAAATCCAGCCGGAAACAGGTTAAGAAACAAGTTGTTCCCCATATTTGAGAAATGAACACCATCCGGTTCAAGACAGGTATCATCAGCCTGAATGTATTCTTGTAGCAGAAGAAGGCCCCCAATAACTATTATCGCCGTAACAGCTTAACTGTTTTGTCACTTTCTGGCCCTTTCTTTTGCAAAAGGGTAGTTAGGCTAACGCCATGAAAGCCTAGAAAGTATAGGAGACCAAATAACGACCACATTATATAAATTGACTCCAAAAACTCGGTCAGAAGCCTAACATGCTTTCTAAGAACCTTTAATGGGTATTTCTCTAAACCAGTTCCCAAGGATCACATGAGTTGATGCATCAGTCATTGACAACATAAATAAATGTCAGAAAAATATGCAGTATGTAAAGGCTTGAGGAAGATTGTAACCTTTAATGTGTGGCGTCAAACCCAAATTGATTGTTAAACGTTTCGAAGTTGTCATAAATTAGCAGCAGAAATAAAAAATAATATAAGTGTAAAGTGTACATGTTACTCTATTTCAGACCTTGAACATTGAATGATTTCTGATGAAGCATGTATCCTTTCCTCCTGTTTCGTGTGCCACTGTTATTTCATTTCAGTCAGCAAACAACTGATATACATTTGTCTGTATATAATATGCACATTTACCCAATTGTAATAACTTTTGCCACCTTGATAATCAAGTTTATGTCTAATCTGAACAGGTCTTTAACTGCATTTTGACCTTTAACCTACGATCGGTTCTTAGACTTGTGTATCAATCATAAAGGCTAAACCATGTAACACACCGACAGCAATACACGAAGAACATGTATCCTTTTCAAGTAAACTAGCCCGCATTAAAAAAGTTAGCCACACAACTGTGTAAACTCCCTTTAACTAATACAGAAAGATGTCATGTGATGCTGACTATTGGAACGACATTTATCTCATTTATCACCTTCTTGTATGACAACCTAAAACTTGGAGGAAATGTGTTATTAAAATACAATTTGCAACCTGCCCAGGTTCGATTGTGCAATATACCTTTTGGAGTTTATATAACTTTGACTATGACTATTGACTATAAACCCCAGAGCTACACAAACACACACACACACACTCTGTAGTGTGGAACCCTGCAGAGAAGTTGTTATTTTGAATCGACACAGCACAGAAGGGTTTTATAAGTTGGTGACCATGCACTAACTGGTTTAAAGGGCTGTGTATTGACTAGGGACAGGCCGAAAAGAAACAGATAACTGAACTTCAATGAACCCCTTGCAAAAATACCTGGTGCAGTATAAATAAAACATCAACCTGGTGCAGGATAATGAAACCTCATCGATCTAAAAGGATTGGCCCAACAATAAACCAATGATCAAATGGAATACCCTTAAATTGAGGCATTATGATAAGTATGTAACTTTTGTCCATGTTTTGAATATGGACACCACTGATAAAGCACTGTCGATGCATTAAATATGAATGTATGAAACAAATGTAGGGAGATATTCCCAAACTCTACACGACATAGTTTCGAAAATCACAAAGCTGCTATGTAGCGAATGTTTTTCTCGTATAACAAGTAAAAAGTGGAACTTTACATACAATACCAACACTGGAGGACTCTATGACCTGTTCCACACATTGCATCCGATACCGACATAACTTTTGACTGGTGTTAAGACAACTCGATGGTTACACAAAATACCAACACTGGAGGACTCTATGGTTACACAAACTGAAATATAGGGCAAAATGTTCGAGAGAATGAAACAAAATAAATCTTGAAAGAAGTGATAGAGATCCAATCATAATTAAGCATTAGCAGCAACAGCATTCGTATATAAAAATCTGTAATGAAGACATCATTGTACGCAAACTGAATAATTGTAAAGCTGATCGCTAGACGAAAAGCATAGGATGTTTTATAAACAGTCAATTTAGAAGAAAGGAGGCATGAATTGATTTTAAACTGTTAAACAGTATTAATTCAAATGAAAAATAATGCCAAAACCAAGACAATGCTTCCGCACTATCATAGACGCACGCCCCGACAGTATGACGGAACCTACCGCTCTGGGTCATGAATATGCATTGCCTCCATTGTCAGAACAACAACTTTTATTAGCAACAACAGTCAACGGCAGCAAGTTAAAATTAGCTGATATCAACAAACTGTTGAGATATACTTATCCGCAGTAAGAAAACATATTGCCTAAACACTCCAAATACATGGTTGGCATCATAAAACACGATTACACCAACAGCCTTGGAGTTAAATAATAGCAGCAGGAGCTGAAAACATAGTGCACAACAACGATAATGATAACAGTAGGCGAACATTATGGCGTAATAGACATTTCTCCATCGAGTAGATGGTTTCCAACAGATTATTCCTCTATAAATGGTTTTCATAATAGTTATGAAATAATAAGTGCAGTAGCTATGGACATCATCCGCAGAATGACAACAATTATATTTAGCTCTGCCTTGAGTCGAATAATAATATTTTTCTAATGTGACTCACTGTTATTTACAGTTTTAATTGCCTCTCGAATGACTCAATAATTATTATTATTTTCATTGTTTTTGCAAATTGAATAAATTTGAGTTGAAAATGTAGTCTAACTACTGTCATTACAAACAGGATATTGTTTTTATTTTGATACCATTTTCAATTTCCTAGTGTGAACTGTTTGCAGTAACAAACAATCTACCGCCACCATATCTACAACGAACTTGCAATTTGCATACGCCTGGTGGAAAAAAGATATGATAATGTTGTGTTGTTTTTTTTTGTGATTTTTGCATTATCTACGACAACAGCATTATAAAGCGTATAAAAATGAGTCCTGTTTCCCGGAGGCTGTGATCTGTTCCTCTATCCGACGAACGTCTTGTGTACGGCCTTTTCTGCAACCAATCGAGTCACTCAACGATATGTGACGTCACTGAATAGCTGAACGTACACCCTTTGGATCTGCTGGGAGGCAACCACTGACTTTTCCAGGTGGGATCATCAACCACGTTACCGGCAGAGAACTAACCATCGAACTGTTCGGCTCGCTTTCCACGACTCATTATCCAGTGTGATTATGAAAACAAAAAAGAGGCGTACAATGTATAAACCTAGCACAAATGAGTACAGATGGAGGACAAATGAAAATAAAATCCTAAATAGTAATACCAACTTATTATAATAACTGATTGTGCAGACTTCATGTAGATCTAGTCTGTTTTTGTTTTTTTATTGAAATTTTTTTTTTTTAATTTTTTTATTTTTTTATTTTTTTAATATTATTAGCATTATTATACATATATTATTATTATTATATTTATTTAATTATTATTATTACCCCACTATTATTATTATTCCCAACACCCAAAAACTCCCTCAGTCGAAAACGCACCGAGACACAGAAAGATACTGTAGCATTTAGATATGATATACACTTTAGATTCCTTTAGCCAGCCAGTATATTTCCATTGACTGATATATAACCCCCAGAGGGCAAGGCACACTGCCTCTAGTATTTTGGAAGAGATTGAAATCAGTTCGCATACGATCATCACTAAATAAAGATTCACTATAACAGACGTCTTGTTCTTTAAACACACCCAACAAGCGTAACACTTGCAACAGTCCTAAACATATTCAGTTAAAAAGTAGTCTAGCGAGACGCAACACAACCACATTGTTCTAATTTAGCATATATATCGAAACAGCTGATTGACCCACTTAGCGTGGGAATTAACAGCGTGGGGAACGATGACTCACTCCACATTTCGGCAATATTAATTAAATGAGTTATGAGAACGTTTATTTAAAGTAAATATCAATGAGAAAGGGAATCTCACAGGATATAAACAAAGGAAGAGACGAAATAAAGCTTATGTTAATAAAATTGAAAGTAAAAGTTGGTCTGACGAGAATCGGAAATGGCCGTCAAACAAAGGAAAATAGAAAACGTTATTTGCATCCTGCCACAACGTGAACATCTGTATGAATAAATTGAAACGAATACGACCTAATCGAAGCTAAAATCACGAGCAACAGGATTATTACAAAATCATAGATCCTGCGAGTCTAATTTCAAGGAAATTAAGTTTTTAACTGTAAGCTCAAAAAACATCATACCTCTCTGTTAAAATCTTGACAGCCGGTGTGCATGTAGAAAAATGCACCGTGAAATTTACTCAATCTCAATAATTATCTACAGCTAGTGTTGCCTCCAATAACTCTTGACTATAACAGATATTATAGTCAGTATTATTACCAGTTAAAATAGGGACTCTGTAGCATTAAACATAAAACAACAAGTGAAGCACCAACAGTGATTCGAATACCGGATTCAACGGACAGACAAACAGATGGAAATCGCCAAACTATAAGCCTGGATCGCTACGCAATCCGGCTATTAAGAAAGAAAGAAAGAAAGAAAGAAAGAAAGAAAAAGAAAGAAAGAAAGAAAGAAAGAAAGAAAGAAAGAAAGAAAGAAAGAAAAAGAAAACATTCTGTACATTCTGGTGGATCTAAACCCGACCAATAGTTATTGTTCGGGGCGCTAAGGTTTTTCAGCCATACAATCAGTCATTTTAACAAAAAGTAAATACATTATATATCATTGGAATTGGCATTTTCAGTGGTAAATAAAATTCCTTAGTTTAGAAATTCGGTTGAGAAATAAATATTTTACAGCCAAAATGAGTTTAGATGAGGCTTTTCCTATACAAAATCCTTGTTGCTGGGAAAGCAGAAAATTAAGAAGTCTCAAATATATCTTTTGGTTAGCCTCAATCGTTTGCCTTCAGATTTTCAGAATGTCTTCGTTACGTTTGCCCAACTCATTAAAAACATTTTTGGAATAAAAAAATCGTTTAAATTTTGTGTCTGAAAGGTCCAAAAAGCATTTGGCTGAAACAAGCGCCCCATAGCCCCCACCCCCCACCTCTCCCCCCACCCACCACACACACACACACTATTACACATAATTGATGACTAAACCATACAACATCGGGTAAAATACTTTTTTTAACCCGAACCAGATACTTCCCCCACCCCACACACCAGTCAGATTATTGTGGAAGCTGGGGAAGGAGGTTGTTCCTAACGTTTCAGGAATTGAAAACGCACTCCCTTAGATTTCTTATACGGGCAAGATAGTTAAAGGTATTGTGAAAGTATGCCATCCTTCCGAGGGATGTAAAGCCGTTCGTCCGCTGTGCATGGAGAGGAGAGACATATCATATGCATGTTAAAGATCTTGCTGAACTTCACAAAAATGGTAAACAAATAAAATATGTTTTCATAATCTTACTCGATGTGTTACCACCTGCGTTTAAAATACCATTTCTACATCTAATTGT
Source organism: Cyrtodaria siliqua (assembly GCA_037043455.1). Classification (NCBI taxonomy): domain Eukaryota; kingdom Metazoa; phylum Mollusca; class Bivalvia; order Adapedonta; family Hiatellidae; genus Cyrtodaria; species Cyrtodaria siliqua. The sequence goes on along the minus strand of JAWPHD010016921.1, from coordinate 34,475 downwards.
CTTTATGCTTCTTTGCAAAGCTTCTATTTTCAAATTTTTACGGCAATACATGTATTATGTTACGGTTTTCTTTTTTACGACAATGGAATTTGTGCTTTTCATAAAGGACAAATTACTGTTATTTAAGTGGCCATTTACCACTATTTGCATAACATTCTGCCTAAGGGCATAATTAGTTCCTTCAGTGACAATTTGCGCTTTAAAAAAAGTAGTGCGAAAATCAAGTCACGCGCTCCAAATTTTCATTTAAAAATGTTCTTTGCACGCTTTAAATCTTAAATTTTAAAAATCTCAGGATTTTGTGTTAAAAGGTTTTGGCAGGCCTGAGGACCCCGAAAAGACCCCCGTTCGCACTCTTCCGGCGAGGTTTCTGAAGGCATCATGCAATGCCTGCATAAACAACCACCGTATTTCAATACAATCAAACCTTAACAAGCTAATTTCTCTTATTCAAAAAACATTCGCTAGAGAAAATACTACATTTTTGGCATGTAATAATATTAAAGCGTTTTTCACTAACGGCAGTTTAGACAATTATACTATGTGGACTTGCTATGAAGTTTGTGAAGCACTCATCTTCCTATTAGATAATATTTTCGTCAGGTATGGTACCACCGTTTATAGACAAATTGTTGGTATCCCTATGAGTACGAACTGTGCACCACTTGTCGCAGATTTGTTTTTATTTTGCTATGAAAGAGATTTTATGTTGAGTCTTTCACCAGATACCCAGGCAGATGCTGTTGAAGCTTTTAATGACACCTCTCGGTATCTGGATGACATACTGAACATTGACAACCCTTTCTTTCCAACTATGGTTGATAATATTTTTCCTAAAGAACTTCGGCTTTATAAAGAAAATATATCTGATAATAACGCTTCTTTTCTTGATTTAGATCTCTCGATTGAAAATGGTAAAATAATTAGCAAAATCTATGACAAGAGAGATGATTTTAATTTTGACATTGTTAATTATCCCCACTTGGATGGGGATGTTCCCCGAGCAACTTCTTATGGGGTGTATCTGTCTCAACTTATTCGTTTTTCTAGAGCTTGTACTCGAGTTGAGGACTTTAATATTCGTAATCTTTGTATAACTAAAAAGTTACTCAATCAGGGTTACCGTTACCATAAACTTCGTAAAACCTTTGCCAAATTTTATTATCGTAACCCTGATCTTCTTTCCAAATATAAATGTAATTTGAGGACTCTTCGGCGACAAGGACTATCACAACCTGACTTCTATGGTGATGTGATTTATAAACTTCGTAAGATTCTTGGTCATGATCACTTTCATACTATCTTTGTTAAACTTGTTAAAATGTTTACCAAAAGAGGTTATGACCCTATCATTTTGCAACGTACTGCATGCTTGGTGGTGGACCCTTTTACAGTTCGCCACTATGCTTTCCTCTTTAATTGTACGATGACCGGACAGGCTGTGGACCCTATGATGACGCCTACCTAAAGTCCATTGTGACGGTGGCGTTTGATGTTTGTCCATGATCTTTCTTGTCGTGCCCTTAATGGTGTATTCTCTTACTGCTCTGGCTTCTGCCAAGTCATTGAGTACCTTCATTGTGGCTTTCTAGGCTATTGTTTTTTTTGTATTATGTTTACACGAGCATATTTGTGTTTTACTTATATTGCCTATTGATGCTGCCTTGTTGGTTAGAGATTGGTTCATGGTGGGGATTTCTTTATTTACGCTGTCCTGTTGTAATGGGATGACAGTAGGGTATGTGTGAGGTTTGGTGCACCCTAGAACCGGTTTAAACCCCCAGTGGCCTACTTTACCACTGACCGTTCCAAGGCGGTAGCCCTATTGTCAACCCTTTTGTGTTTATGATGTCGTTTGCATTTTTTATTACTTTTGCCTTTTCGTTTGTCTGTTTGCGTGTTTGTTTTTGTATTTTGTGGTTGACTGTCGTCCTTGAATGCTGCTTTCCCTGTCCGATATTTTTATCCTTCCTTAAATACCACAACTGCATGCAGAAGACTTACCAACGAGAGGAAAGACATGCCGATATTAGGACCACTGTTAGAGATCCGACATTTTCATTGTTTACGATCCAAATCATCTCGTTGCCGTGTGACGTCTCGTGCCCTATTTGGAAACCTAACCCCGCCCTACTCACACACCTGACGCTTTCCCGTTAACGACTTGTGTCAGCTGTGGGCGGGTTTAAAGCTACAGAGTCCCTATATCTATCGATTTCTTCTTTGTAGGTGTGTCTTTATTTGTAACTTCATGTTCACCAGCTCATGTCGAAATCGGGTATTTAAGCGAGCAAATATAGAAAGGAAATCATCGACCAATGCACATCGTACCGATACACAGGTAACAGTAATTTTTATAGATTTTTTTTAAGCTTTCTTCGGGGCTCGAACTCACGACCTTCTGATTTCAAATCCGATGCTTTATCCACTGAACTACAACGCTACTTGAGAAAATAGTATACTAACTACCATATATTGTGAGGCAAAATAACTTAACATATTTAAACGCAATTAAACATGGATCAATAAATATGTAGTCCATATTGTCGCACGAGTAAATTAACATTACCTGGTGTAATACTGTATGTTATCAATATGAAACTAATACATCACCTCAAATCAACCAAATCTCGACTTGTTATTTAGCACTTGACGAGTTTGTGTGCGCGCGCTTGTTATTACGTAATGCCTATTTAGTGTTAAAAATGCTACAACATACCAATAAATAGCGGTGGTCTAGTGGTTCAGCGTACATCTTTCAAAAGTTACAAATGCAAGGTTGTGGTTCAAATCCTGTTCCGGGCAACTATTTTTGTATCACATATATTCTGGAGCCGTATACAGTACGGAGGCTAATAAAAATGTGAAAGTTTATTGTGTGTGTGTAGTTCGAAGGTTTTAAGTCCGTCCGCCAACTAACACGTCGAGGTAACCCTGACGCGATGGGCACAATAGAGTCTGGACTTCTCCAGATGTGTATGTAGGTTGATCTGGTGCTGCTGTGTAGTGTAGTCGCTTCTCTTGTAGGTATGTAGTGATGTGTCGCTGCTGCTCTATGTAGTTTCGCTGTGGCGGTGAAGTGGTCTGGTCGAGGTGGCCTACAGCCGCTAAGGTGGTGTCCTACATCCGCTACTGGTCGGGTTCTCTGTTTGGGGCCACACCCATCACAGTATGACCACTGCGCCGCACACACTGCCCTATGTCTCCGTCCCGCTTCTGTCTTCTGCAGCTTGTGAATAACTACGGTAGAATGTGGGCTTCCACTGCAACGTAGGTGACCGAGGTTTATGGTTGAGTATAGGTCCGTTGCAGCTTCAGCCCGCGTTCCTGTTCCGACTTCAGGGATCTGGAGACATCAGATGATGTGTGCTGTGATGGGACGCAGGAGACACCCTCACTCTCAATCTACCGACGTTCAATCTACCCAGTCCCTGAGAATGACAAGTTCTCAAGTCCTCGGTATCCTGAACGTCGGCAGTGCCCAGGCAGCGACGTGCACGCGGTGAAGGTAACAGCTGGATGTGAAAGTTTACGCATCGATTTCTGCTTATATACCGACTTTTGGAGTGTTCGTCGATTTGTAACTACTTCACACGTGACTCATTCATATTCATGAGTTATTACCAGTTAAAATAGGGACTGTACAGCTTTAAGGTTTAATCTATTGAAATACGGCGGTTGTTTATGCAGGCATTGCTTGATTTCTTCAGAAACCCCTCTTGATGCGGTCGTCCCAGATTCCTAAAACAATCTATAAAGGGTGGCATCGTAGCTCTATGGTATAGGTACACACCATAAGAGCTACGATTCTCGCAGCTACCACCACACAAGCACCTAAAATACACGGATGATGATGACTTAAATGATGGAATATGTTTTTGCTAAACTTTCAAACATACATTGGAAACTATCAATAAACACATCTTTCCCTAGCAACGATATATTTTTGTCCATGTTAATCGGTATGGCATTTATTTCTTTTTTAAACTTTCCTTTTATAAAATGTGAATCATATCTTATCCTCTTAAAGCTACACAATCCCTATTTAATAACGTAAATACACTAATACAGCACATACAGGTATTGACACATAGGTAATCTTTGCTTTGCAGTATAATAGGGTGTCCACTTGTGGTTTCATTTTTACGATCCATACCCGACTTTATTGATACAATTTGGAAGTGGCTCATTCGGTTATCGCTCTTTGAATTTGAAATCAAGAACTGACTGCAGGGCGGTATCTATAAACACCTCGCTACTGTATATAATTGTATCAATACACACGCGTCGCTGGGGTGGATTACTACGTCCAAAGCAACACAATACAATCATGCACAGTAACTGAAACTGAAACATTGTTTCAAACTTACTGAAAATGACCGTAAGTTTAGTCCCTTTATAAATCCTCTTTATTTCCCATTACATATTACACGACTATTGAATAATACAACTAGTTTCACGAACTAAAATAATCCATCAAGCACGGACACCATTTTCTTTCATAAAAAGTATTTGCTATTAATGTAAGAGGTTATTCAGAATGCAGCGTCACCGAGTTGACTGGGTAAAGCACGGAAGAAAGGTTTTCTTGAAGCATATGCGATGTGGCGGAATTTAAATTGTAGATTTGTGTTTGTTTGACATGTGTTACTCTAGTCCGGCTATTATACTGAGTTAGCGTATAGTACGTTCGACTCTAAATAATCCAGAGATCATAGGTTCGAGCCTCTCTGACGTCATTGGGTTGCTTTGGTGTGTTTTTGCTTTTCAATTGTTTCTTCAAAAGTTATTCTACCAAAACTCCGATTCTAGATCGGCACTTGATGATGATAAGAATCATTTATAGCTTGATTTCTGCTTTTTACATTAATTTTGTAGTGGTATCAGTATATAACACGATAACCCACGACATGCTGATATAAGATAGCTGTAAAGCATTCTTTGAAACACGAAGACTGAAATAAACTAACTACTCCGGCCGATAAAAGGCGCTGGGTATTGTTTAACCACTCATAGGATAAGTTGTCTGCTTTTTATACGCAGGCTTCATAACCGCTGCTCCCAACTAAATTCCATTATGTTTATTTCGCTCTTCGGGGCATTTCATTTTATTAGATAATGGGACCATACGCCGTACGACATGGGGAATACGTTAAAGAAGGATAACTCCATGTCCACCGCCATATGCATCCCATCTTCGGGATGGTTAAAATTTTGTGCTGTTGATTTTATGAATATTGAGTTCTGCTCAACCCGGGGCTAGAGGGCGTGGGCGGTAGCTAGCATATTTCACTATCACTCATGAACAGTCTCAATCAAACCGAGACTGCAATATTTCGTATGTGTCGTGGTCGGCCGTTTCCAAAGGTCCATTATTATACTCTATTTTTAAAAGCTAAACATTATAATATAGAGGGGTGTGGGGGTGGAGGGTGGGTGGGGGCGAGTGACAAGTGTATATATTTGTTTGCGTTCATACATTTTAATGAACAAAATACATGTAGCTACATTTCAATGTCAAAGGGCAAATGTTATCCGCGTCGACAATACAATTTCCAGACAGAAACACATTTTTAATTTTCAACATTCAAAACGTAATTTGGGGGAAACATTGTTGGGGTGAGTGGGAGGGGGCTAACATACTGTTGCCAGAGTATATTTCAACCACTCCCCACCCCTGTTCCTACGCCTATGTGACATGATGCATTACAGTATACATTTTGAAATATAAAAAAAGCTTTTAGAAACCATATTAAGCCCGTTAATGTTAAAGTTGTTGCATTCGTAAAATGACTTGCATTTTTTTGTCAATGTTCGTTTTTAAACAATCTGGAACGGTGGTCGTAAGAGAAAAGGCGTCGTTACTTTAATTTGTACTCTGTGGTTCCAGAGTCGAATTCTTATTGATTATCTTCTTCTTTTTTAAAGTTCTTTGTGAGTGATGTGACCAAAATAGTTAACCCATTAAACAAAGCCTTTGATCTTTATCTTTATAAAAATAAATATTTTAGAAATCTAAAAAAACACATTGTAACAGTATTAAAAAAAAAATTGTGAGGATACTGTCCCAAGTTTATAATAATTGGACATGGCAATGCTGTGAAATACGTTTAAACAAAACAAAATTAACATTTAGTGACAAACATAACAAACTTAAACAAAAAGGTTGACGTAACGTATATTTTGGTGAAAGTGGGTCACAGTGGCCTAGCTTTCAGGGTATGGTCATTGCATCATGAGAGGAAGGTGCTGGTAAGTCTGATGAAGATCGGACATGGTAATACCTAGATATAACCGAAATAAACACCCCCTGTCCGCCCAAACTTAAACAAAAAGGTTAGCGTAACGTATATGTTTGAGTAAGTAGGTCTCAGTGACCTAGTTTTCAGGATATGGGCAGTGCTTCATGAGAGGAAGGTGCTGTAAAAGTTTGATGAAGATCGGACATGGCCCAGTTTACGCCAATCTATAAGCCGGTTTTTTCTTCTTCAAAAACCCGGTTAAAAACTCAAATAATGTCTTTTAAAAAATCCGGGGGAGGACATCCGGACCTCCCGACTAGGTTTGCCTCAGTGTTTTTTAAACTCTGGCTACGGTCCTGCCGCTTATGTCGCAAGATAATCGACATACCTATGTGTGTGTTTATCGAAAATATTTCTTGGATATATACGGATTATAATTTTAAATATAAAGTACTAGTTGTATATATGTTCTTTTGTTTGTGTGAATGTCGCATGCTTTAAAATACAATGTTGACTTTTTGTTCAAGTCCATGCCTTTGAATGTTGCGTATTTGAAGGTGATTGATTATGTATATTTTCATCCAAGCGATTTTACTATGACTGACCGTTTTCCTATACAAACATTTCCTTCATATACTGCCTTTCCCTATTTTGTAGTACGACAAATATGTATACTAAATGGAAAACATTATTTATATGACCAGTAAAGGATTTTGAATTCATTTACAGTGATTTTCTTTGTTTTAAATAATATTTATCAATATCCCATATATGGTAATTCGGAACTCTGACGTCATAGTTCTCAAAATGGCAGTTCCCATATCCGTTTTAGAACAACGTTCAAATGGTCATATCATTTTTGTTTATCATCCGATTTTGATAATTCTTTACTCTTTTCGAAGTTTTTCAAAACTATCAATAACATAGCATGTTTGGCTGTGTCGCTACATTCCATTTAAAGCTAAATACCCTGTATTTAAATCGTTTTCTTCTTTGTAGGCGTGTCTTTATTTGTAATTTCATGTTCGCCAACTCATGGCGAAATCATCGGGTATTTAAAGCTACAGATCACCCTGTATTTAAATCGCTTTCTTCTTTGTGGGCGTGTCTTCACCAGCTCATGGCGACATCGGGTATCTAAACGATCAAATTTAGCGTATGACGTCATCTTCTCTGTTATAAGGTATGAATATCGTAAAGACAACACCCACACACTCATACACATCTAAATAAATTGCATAAAAAGAAGGAAAAAATACATTTTACAGAGTTTCCATCATCTATCTACTGTGTTATAGTACTCCCACACCGACTCCAACACAACCACCAACAAATAACTTCAAATTCTTGATATGTGTTGTTTTTTCAGGAAGCTTCATGAAACAAATCCAACATGGGTAAGTGTAATATTTGTCGATGTGATGCTTATACTTCAGCAGAAATAATATCAAACTGTCCGAAAATTATACGAACAATTGTATTGCAGCAAATGTCGATATTTTAACAAAGTTCAATAAAGCAACATGATTCGTCAAGATACTGGAAAACTAACATAAAAGACAAACATGTCTACTTATGAAAATCTGGAAGTAGGTATTTTATTAAATATATACTTCAGTGAAAATCAACCAGCAACGTAGGGGTTGCAAACATATTTCTTCACTTGTATACTAACACTCGCTTAAATGTCAACATTGTAAGGCAACCCACATATTTATTTATAGCGGCATTTTTATCAAGAACTGTATAAAAGCATGATATCAATGAGCAGCATTCAATGTCCAGAATACAGTTTCAGCAAACAAACAACAGGAAACTGCACTCAACAAATTTGTCAGATATTCTTTTCTTCAGAAAATAGATATGCTGAAGCATTTAAATTTGCATTATTTAAGGTGGGTTACAAATAAAACAAAATGTTACTAGTTTATATTTATTGGAATAAGCTGGCGATGGCTTCAACAATATATAGTGTAAAATAAAATGTGTAGTTAATCAAACTGGAACATTTCAGGTAAATACAATGTCCATAGCCAAACTAAGTTTTAATTGTAACTGACCACTGTACAGTGCAAACCCTGGGAACAGATGTTCACAAAGACAAGTCTTAAAATTAAAAACTTCTTGCAGAAAATAACAAAGTTCTTAGAATATTTTAACTACACTATGCTGTGTCCGCGAAATACCTCTGACCAATGTACAGTGTAAACCCTGGGAGCAGATGTTCACAAAGACAAGCCGCGACACAAGTTCATAGACGATTGTAAAGTTATTCGCGTTCCGATACCACAACGTCTTGCACCGTCAATAGTAGTATTTGAAAACTTCTTGTAGCTGTATCCCGAAAGATTGCACCAATGTGGACCATCGCAAACGAGATCCGGATGAAGCCATGACAACGACGACAGACCACTAAGCATCTCATCTTCTCATGCATTTTACTGAAATATATACATGACAAGCCAGAGACACTGGTACCAAATACAATATAAACAACAAACACAAGGCAGGGTGGGTGGGTGTGCTTAGAACAAAAAAACGGACCGATACTGCCAAAAGATGTCTGTCATTGCAAAGAGGGCCATGCGTTAGAATTACATGTTCATAATAACCTCCAATTACAATGCTAAGATTTCCATCCCCTAAAATAATTAGTAGTACCGACCATAACTACCATTGATTATGAGGCAAAATAACTTAACATATTTGAACGTAATTCAAGATGGATCAATAAATATATAGTCCATCTTGTCGCACATGTAAATTTACATTGCCTGATGTAATACTGTAGGTTATCATTATGAAACTAATACTTCGACTCAAAACAACCAAATCTCGACTTGTTATTTAGCGCTTGATGAGTTTGTGTGCGAGCGCTTGTTATTACGTAATGCCTATTTAGTGTTAAAAACGCTACAACATACCAATAAATATCGGTGGTCTAGTGGTTCAGCGTACATATTTCAAAACGTAAAAGTGCAAGGCAGTGGTTCAAATCCCGTTCCCTGCAACTATTTTTTTATCACATGAAGCTGTATATTTATCGATGTTACCTGTACGGAGGCTAAATAAAAATGTGAAATTTTACGCATCGATTTCTGCTTATATACCGACTTTTGGGGTGTTCGTCGATTTGAAACTACTTCACACGTGACTCATTCATATTCATGAGTTATTACCAGTTAAAATAGCGACTCTGTAGCTTTAAGCGAGCAAATATAGCGCAGGAAATCATTTACTGTATTAACATCGACCAGTGCACTTCGTACCTTTACACAGGTAACAGTGTTTTTTACAGAAAAAAAGTAGCCTCTTTCGGGGCTCGAACATACGACCTTCTGATTTCAAATCCGGTGCTCTATCTACTGCACTATAACGCTACTTGTGAAAATAGCATATTAACTACCATTTATTATGAGGCAAAATAATTTAACATATTTGAACGCAACTCAATATGGATCAATAAATATGTAGTCCATATTGTCACATGTGTAAATTAACATTGCCTGGTGTAATACTGTATGTTATCAAAAGAAAACTAATACTTCGCCTCAAAACAACCATATCTAGCGCTTGATGAATTTGTGTACGCGCGCTTGTTATTACGTAATGCCTATATAGTGTCAACAACATACCAATAAATAGCAGTGGTCTAGTGGCTTTCAAAACTTACAAGTGAAAGGCTGTGGTTCAAATCCCGTTCCGGGCAACTATTTTTTTATCACATATATTCTGGAGCCGTATATTTATCGATGTTACCTGTATGGAGGCTAAATAAAAATGTGAACTTTTACGCATCGATTTCTGCTTATATACTGACTTTTGGGGGTGTTCGTCGATTTGAAACTACTTCACACGTGACTCATTCATATTCATGAGTTATTACCAGTTAAAATAGGGACTGTGTAGCTTTAAGACATTACACAGACGAGCGTCTGAGATGTCGAACTCGCTGTTGACAAACGAATGTTGAACTCGGTGCTTGGTTCACATTTTGAATTTCGTGCTGCGATTTACATGTCGAACTTGATTTAAGGATGTGGTGGCCCAGTGGTGGGGGCGGGGTCGCGGTGGCACAGTATGTGGTTGCGGTGGGTCGCGGTGGTTCAGTGAAAGGGTCGCGGAGGTCCAGTTGATAGCCTGTTGACACTGAATCTGAAGATAACGTGTTCGAATCGCACTGTCACCACTGGGTTACTTAGGCGTCAATCGGGCGGTCCCGTGTGTCGGAGTCTATCATCACAGCACGTTAATGACAATGACATCATCTTGTTCAGTAATTTTTGGCTCCATCCCATAATACAATAAAAATATATTGCAATTTATATGCATCGGTTGTTTTCATTAAATGTTAAAATGTATTCAAACTCGTATTGACACCATTCACCTACAAAAAAAGAGGAAAAGAACGATAGTAATATACAATATGTATTCACGTGTGGATTCAGGATTTAATATTGGGAAGGGTGCCACTTTTAAAAACAGAGTTGACACACCAAAGAATGATGTTTCGTATACATTTTAAATGGGAGTAGGGTGTGGGGAGGAGAGGGGTGAGGAGGAGGTAACGTAACCATTAAATAATGTGTGTACAACCAAAACAACAACAACAACAACAACAACAAAAGCTTTTTACATCTGAATGTTTCATAACATATTTGTCGGGGACGCCCCGTCTGAATCCATCCCTGGTATCATTCTTCTCTCTCTGGGACGGCTTGAAATATGAAATAACATTAATTATATAGTACCAGTGCATCTTATCCTTAAGATGCGTTAAGAATGGCATACACTAATCCTGTCATAATAAATAATTATATGCACACACTAAAATGAATGCGGATATGTATGTGCAGTTTTATTGAAACAGTATCCACAGTATCATCGTAAGAAAGGGAAAAAAAGAAAGACCACGGAGGATATGATCTGACGCGGGTTGGACCACATAGCGACTTCGCATTCACATACAAAATGCATTTTACTTGATATTGCAGCATGATGGAGATACAGTTTCAAATTCCGAACTGAACAGTGCTTACGTATAATGTGTGCACGTTATACACGAGGGATGATATGCATTGTCTTATGGTACAAATCAAAAAAGTGTAATAATATATGTAAGATATATATTTGACTCGCCATCTAAACACCCCTTTAGAAAATAACAAAGCTTATAAGTACGTTACTATATTAAAAAAACTAGACAGGTTGGGTCATTGTATAATATCTCGCTCACCGACGTTCATGAATTGCACGTGATTTGCTTTACTCAAGCCATATATGGACTTTAGTTGACAATTGCCACTGATCGGTAGTTTTCAGCTTGCAATTGATTGGTTCTTAGCGTCACATGGTGCATCACGTGTAGATGCCGAGCAAAGTCGGAAAACAAATTATCCCGCTCAGTCTGTTGTTTGATTCCAAAAGGAACGGATGGTAAATAAGGTCAGTGTAAACTTTTATTTCAGTACTGTGATTCATGAACACTGCAGTATAAAGGAGTGTACAGTATTCATCAGATATTCATCAGGGACTGTTGATAAAGTCCTTGTTTCATGTAAGGTATACGGGCATATGTTGATTTATTGCATTTCTATTGTTGAAAACGGTGTCGACTCGTTATTATTTGCGCCATGTGTATTTCGTAATCATGGTGTACGCATATAACACAGACGCACAAGATAGGATGTGTTCAGGTCTGATCCAGGCTAGGAGGGCTCTACTTTAAAAAAAAGGCACTCAAAAAAACTAGATAAAGCAGATTTACATATATCTAAAACAATAAAAACAGTTTCGCTAAATTGCACCATTATTCACGTCTCGGCGTTTTACTGTAAAGCTGACACATATATACTGGACAGGTTACTGTATAATAAACATACTATACTGTTTCAATTGCACCAAACAACATTACACTACTTCAAGTACAATATGTTTGTCTTCAATCAAACAGGTATACACCATTCTCCAAGTTGGTTGTGACGTTGATTCAGTAGTTGTACAGACTGGTTATGGCCCGTATGGGAGGGTTTCAGAGGACCAAATCAAGGATGAATAGTAAGTAAACATGTTTTGTTATCCACGATTATTTGGTTTAAGGCTTACCGTCCCTTGTGTGTAATCACACCTGCATGTAATAGTTCTGATGTATATGTATATTTGTACATGCGTACTGTATCGATCCGCATCTATACACATATTTATCAGATTCATAATTATTCGAGGAATGCCTATGCAAATGTGTTAAAATAAAAGAATTCACGTTTGAGCTAAACGTGTTCAACCACCAGTTCAGTGGTTTTAAACGGACGAGAGGTGATACGAAAGGGTGCTTGGTGTCCTTCCACATTCAAATGAAACCTCTCATAATCTACTTAAGGTACTTCAGCAATTTGAATTGGTGATATCCAACCTGTGACAATGAAAACCATTTCGATGCAATATTCATTTTAAGTAGAAGTTAAATCAAGTACTTTCATTATTTATTATATATATAGCATATATAGAGAAAGATATCAATAGAAAAAATGCAATACTTTAGTAAATATTTTCAATTGAAAAACTGCCATTTTCCTGCATCCGCAAAGTAAATATTCACGTACCCAAATTAAATATTATCAATAGCAATGTAATCTTCAAAGTCTTATCTAGGACAGCTGAAAATCCATTTTTTTGTCGCCTTTTCGAAGAAAAATGCGATACATAGGGATCACTTTGTCGTCCGTCCGTCAGTCAGTCATATTTAAATGTATTTTGTAACATGTTGCTTATGCTGTTCAAATATATGAACCTAAGTTGAAGTTGAAGGTCAGTCAGTCTGACTAGTCAGTCCGTCTGTCACGAAAACTTAACGTTGGCTATAACTTTCTCATTTCTTAATATTTCTTCATCAAACTTTCAATATATACTCATCATGACAGCATCGACATGACCATACTAAAATATAAAGGTCAAGGTCACACTGAAGGTCATTATGTCGGTTAAATACTCATTTTTTTATTCACGAAAACTTAACGTTGGCTATAACTTTCTCAATTCTTGATATTTCTTCATGAAACTTTCAATATATACTCACCATGACTACATCGACATGACCATACTAAAATATAAAGGTCAAAGTCACACTGAAGGTCATTATATCGGTTAAATACTCATTTTTCTTAACGAAAACTTAACGTTGGCTATAACTTTCTCATCTCATGATATTTCTTCATCAAACGTTCTATATATACTCATCATGACAACATCGACTTGGCCATTTAAAAATATAAAGGTCAAGGTCACACTGAAGGTCATTATATGTGTTAAATACTCATTTTTTTATTTACGAAAACTTAGTCAGGCCAATTTGTCAATGTTATTTATCTGGATCCAAAAAACCTTGTTATACTGACAAAGCGCTGACAGGTGACCGACGTGTTCCGCGGAACACCCGTCTAGTTTAAATTTGAATACCAGTCACTTAAAACTTTACAAATATTGTACATAACACATTCTCAAAATCAATTTTCAATGACCATAATGGGGTGACAATTTAATACACAAAGTATAGAGGTTCCTGAAGGTTTACATTATGAATACACATCTGTTTATCTACGTGGCACCTCATTTTTCAAGCATGATCTTAGCATGCTAAGTAACACAAGTGCATTTATAATAAGATCGAGACACCTCTGTGTTTGGTCAAATTGGGTCAAAATGAAATCAATTTCAAAATTTTGGATTTCAGCTGCCCATGACAAGACTGATGTTACTTGTCTTTATTTTAAGGCTTTGGATATTTCTAAAAATGGTATATTTCAATGTGAGATTGTACATAAATGATAAAATGTTTAGAATACTTTTTTTTATTCTTCATTTGCTCTTATTTAAGTTAAGTATAATGGAAATCTATTTGTTATTACCATTAATTTCATAAAATCAGCCAAAAAGAATTTTCAGTTTCACAGGAAGGACTCTGCCCAATTCAAAATTGTGAATATCCTTAAGTTTCATATGAGAATAGTTTTACCAGAAACAGAAAGCATATCGGTATAAATAAATATATATATAAGTTCTCTTAATATATATATATACATATACATGAGTACAGTACCGATCCGCAGCCCTAAACATATTTATCAGTTTCATAATTATTCAAGGAATGCTTATGCAAATGTGTTAAAAGAATGCACGTTTTGAGTTAAACGTGTTCAATCACTAGTTCAGTGGTTTTAAAGGGACGAGAGATGATATGAAAGGGTGCTTGGTGTCCTTCCACATTCAAATGTGATTCAGATGTTCATATTCTTTAAATTGATCTCCATGTTACCTATTTATAGTATCGGTATGTTAAAAAAAGCAAATATGGCTTAACGTCTCTCACCACAAATAATTTTCCATAGGGTCCCATTGTAATGTTTTTGTTCATGTCATAGAGATAAACACATTTTACAACACGTTTTTATGCTTAAATTCTTCATTGATCCAATATCTGCAATTTAAAACACATTTAACAAATATTTACCAGATTGAACTTTTTTTAAATTCATGTTTGCGTGGCACCTATCAAAATCTAGACAAAAATACAACCCCGTGGTGATTAGACCCGTGATGTGTAAAATGAGGCAGAATTAGCTAGAAATCTTATATTAACATGCATTTTTCTGTGACCTCTTCCTAAAATGCTGCAGATTTAGAACCTGGTAAAAATAAATCAATGTATCCTAAAATTCTGATCTTTGTTGACACCGTGAACAAACTGCATTCATTCGGCACCTCTTAAATGTGTTCTACTTCCACTTTCAAAACTTTCAAGCTGATAAATAAAATTATCATACAACCATGCAAATGGTTTTTAGCTATCACAAACAAGTCAATAAAGTCATTTCAGCCAGAAAAACAGGCCTTAAATACTCAAAAATGCCTTTTATCACAAAAAAAGTTAGGGATTATATATTTGGGAACTCCTTTCGACTACATCAGGCATGACTACCACAGTGATTTACTTCCTGTATACCTATAAGAACCACTAATTGTGAGTGAATTTGAAAAGCCTATATTCTGGCAAAGCCTATAATATAACGCATATAAAAATCATACATTTTGGCGAATTGGCTGATAGTCCACTCAGCCTGTGAACTTTTACCATTCAACATCAAACAAATTGCAACAGAAATGATTTACTGATTTTCTGATAGTGACATATATTGCGAAAAATCACAAAAAAGTCTAGAAAAATCTGGATAGGGGAAATAAGTTTTTTTTATAGCTCCTATATTTACGCTTTTCATAAAACAACACCAGATTTAGAGTTGTTTGTAGCTGCTGCATTTTATTTGGAATAAGACATTTTAATGATGTATTACACTATTAAGACCTTAATTAATCATAACAATTACATCTTTGAACAATTACAAAATAAATGTATATTTTAACGCTGTTTGTTGAAAAGTGCATATTGAATTACCCCACCCACTGAAATCACAATAGAGAAATTGCATATCAAAGGTAATGCTATGTTGTATGCATTTCTTGTTACAGTTTAAGACAAATACTCAAATTAAGATTTATGATGAAGTGTTGGGTTAATATATTGGCCTCTATATGGTAGCCGTCGGCATTGTCGGCAGCTATTAATAGTCCATTGCTAGCATCATTCCTTGATAATTATTTTTGGAAGAGTGAAAGGTAAATACTTAAGATTTATGGTGAAGCGCCTGATGTTGGGGTGGGGGTGGGGTGTGTGAGTGGATGACGGATAATATATTGACCACTTTATTGTAGCTGTCGACAATGATTTAATAATCCATTGTTAGCGTTATTGTTAACCTCATTCGTAATGGTCATACCAACTTACGCTGTAACTGCGCACAATTATTAAAAATACCATAATAATAGTCATAATAGAGCTCAAAGGTTTTTAGACAATTCTTTAAATATATATAACTGTTCCTACACAAAACTATCATAACACCATGGGTAAATATCCTTATATAGTTTAGCATTTATACTATAGTAATTGATGTTGCAGCATACCTGTAAGTTATACTACTTCTATGCCATAATTCGCAATGTTAATTACTAGTATATCAATAACTCATAGCTTTCACTATTGAATGATAATGCCAAATCTAGTACAACATTGCAAAAAGCTTGAATACCCCTTACCGATTTATATATTATTTGCAACTTGATTTGCATGAGCATTAGCCCTTTTTAGGGTTGATCAGTATATACACATGATTTGGTACCCCACCCAGTCACCTTATACTGACACCAGGCCGACCAGTCCTAGCACTACCCTTTATATACTGATATGCTGAGCGTCAAGCAATGGAGCTACTAGTATCATTTTGTCTAGTCATTGGTATGACCAGGCTGGGTATTGAACCCACGACATCCCGCATGCGAGGCAGATGATCTACCATTACGCCACCACTGTGGTTCTTAGCATTTAGAATTGTGTCATGCCAAACTGCAAGGTGAGGTGAAGTACTAATACTGCCTAATTACAAGTAGTTTGTATTTATGTTATAGGCATATATATACACAATTTACCATTCTGATCGATGCAAGAGATCTATCAAGACATTACCACAACCTATCCTGGTCACCACTTATTATTAAAAGTGATATTTTCAAGAATGAGGCATGTTACAAAAGCACTAGAAGAGGATGTTGACATTTGAAACCTCTCACTTATGTTCTCATAGTAAACTAGTATTAATTTAGTCCATAATTTTGAGTAGAGAAAATATTACCGCCAAATTTCGTGTTAATCTGATTTCCTTTCTGATTTTGAAACAATTTTACTTTTTTTGGTATGCTAACTTTTTAATGTGTGTTGATATATGTTTGTCATGTATGCACTACCTATACTGCAAAATGACCCGTTGGCCCTGCTTCATAGTAAGCAAGGTCATTCATAGGGCACAATGCAAAAGTAAATGTGTTCACGATATGAAATTGAAATGATATATTTGGCATATGTTTCAAAGTATTTGGCATATGTTTCAAAGTATTATTATATTCTATTGAGTTGATTGCGTAGGCTTCTAAGTTATAAGTCTTCCACAAAGTATGTTAACTATTTGATTTTGCGTTTGTATTAGCATAGTCTGACTGTAAGTTACTGTTAGGCCCTATGCATATAAACAGAGTAGTGACTGCATTAACAACATACAATTAAAATGTTAAAGAAGTACCCCGCCAAATAATGGCAAAATTACAATACAAAACCGTTTATTAAAACTATCAACGTGTTCAGGTCATATACTTATGTATATGTACCGAATTAAACGTATTCGCGGGTTCCTAAAATACCCGTGATTGAATATGCGTAAAAAAATATGAGTTGATAACTCTTAATTTGATGCTGCAGCTTTGGAGTTTGTCCTGGCTGGTTAAAGCGGTTTATATTGTGTCTATAGAGTTTGGATTCTCAAAATGTGTAAGTTAGGATTCTCAAAATGTTTTAGTTATATACAGGTTTAGAAACGGTGTATGTTGTCAAATTTGCCACTTGAATGGACTTTAACATTCCACAATCTGACCCAAAAGTATATTTCAAGGAGCAGGGGTCATACTGGTTATATTTTTCTAGCAACGAATTGCCAAACGTATGTACAAGTCAAGTTTGTTACAAGGACAGTATACTTGTAAATGATCACAGTTATAATCTAAAATATGTCGTATTATGACTATAATTTTGTACTGACAATAATTTGGGAGCAAAAATACTGTAATTTTGTATTGCAAATAAAAAAACACTAACAGTTTAGAAAAATGTAATGGTTTAATTACCATGAGTTTTTCAATACGGGATTTCTAGCCTGAGTGAGAGTTCACACAAACAAACGAGTGCGCTAGCATGAACTTGTTTATTTGGACATATTGTCATGTGTATCATTACTCGGTATTGAAAAACTCATGATAATAAAACTCTTTATACTTTCCTTATCTCTCTCCAAAGTTATTATCAAAGAAGTTGGATCACAGAGGTCATGTTTTGCTAACAAAGAATGCATAAAGTTTATGTAAGTCAAGTAATAAGAAGGATCTTTAAGGTATTGTTTTTTTATCAAGCACAGTCAGATATGTACAGATATACATATTTGTGTTTTTAAAGCTTCGTCAGTCATACTGCGACTATACATATTTGTGTTTTTAAAGCTTCGTCAGTCATACTGCGACTACCTAATGCTTTTCACAATAATACTATATGTGCAGATAAAGTGTTTCTGTTGCAAATACGTAAAGAAATAACATTTTAATGCCAAAGACTTGGGTATTTATAGTTGCCGACAATGCCGACGATCATACATTAGTCAATGTTTCACCCCCTTACTCGTCGATCTTGTTATGAATGTTTACACAAAAATGTTCTATGAAACTGCCTATAACACAGATTTACATTGAAATGCAGATCCATTGTAATTTAGTGGGTGGGGTAATTCAATATGCGAATTTAAGAAACAGTGCTAAAATAGACATTTATATGCACAGTTCATTCAAACTTTTCAATTTTTATTATTTAGCTATGTTTTTATATTGTAATACCTCATTGAAATGTATTATTCGTAACAAAATGTTGCAGATATCCATATACATAAACATGCAGTGATTTTATGACAAATGCACAATTTTGAGCCATAAAAAAACTTATTTCCCCTATCTAGATTTTTCTAGACTTTTTTGTGATTTTTTGCAATATATATATCTATCAGAAAATCAGAAAATCATTTCTGTTGCAATTAGTTTGATGTGGGTTCACAGGCTGAGTGGACTATGAGTATTGTTCAAGGTATTGGCGTTTCAAAAGTGTACAGTGCCGTCGACAGCGATGAAATATCTGTAAAAATGTTCACATTTTTTGCCTTTTTTAACTGTTATATAAAATGACACTGGGCATATCTGTACTTATTCTAATAGATAAAATGCATAAAAAAGTCAGTAAACCTGAAGAAATCAAGATGTTTAGTTCCCAGAAGTTCTATATAAGTGCAAAATATGCTGATTTTCATGCCAAATACAGATTTAAAAGGCAATTTGGTGTATTTGTGGCATCATACCTTAATTTGGTGGCACTACATGCATATATAAACATCCCAATTACTCATAAATGCAAACCTGGTACTAGCTTTGTGATTAAAAGTTAAGTTTCTATGACTGGACAGCATACTTTGTCTACAGTACTCTCTGACATTTTCTCAGAAAGTTCAATTTTAGGGGTTAAGGGAAAATATTTGGTGTGTCACACCTATACAACAATACTTTTGCAAATTATAATGCTGAATTATCATTGCAAATACAAATATCTACATTTTAACAACATAGAAGCCTAGTTCTGTTGACAAATGTCTCTCCAGGTCATCATTTAAAGACTTCAAAAATCTGAAACTCAAAATTACAGCTTTCCAAGGCAAAACACATGCGAAAAAAAAATTAAAACCCGTTTTAAAACACCGTGAAGTTTTTTTTGGAGCTATAGTAAAATACTGTTTAGGTAAGAATCCGAGAGAAAATGAATATTCACATTACGCCGCCTTATAGGTGTACCGGAGCAATATTGGCCATACTTTCTAGTTAGCCATTTTTCAAAACTAAGATTCACTTACATGTTCTTAGTCATGAGACCTGCCCCTCTAGAAAACTGCTGAGAATAGTAGGGGTCTTGTGGCATATAAGAAAATAAAATTCTGATCTTTGTTGACACCGTGAACAAACTGCATTTATTCGGCACCTCTTAAATGAGTTCTACTTTCACTTTCAAAACTTTCAAGTTGATAAATAAAATTAGCTAAAAACCATTGGCATGGTTGTATGATATCACAAACAAGTCAATAAAGTAAATTCAGCCAGGGATTATATATTTGGGAACTCCTTTCGACTACACCAGGCATGAATACCACAGTGATTTACTTCCTGTATACCTATATTATGTATTATTCAAAAATGCTGTAAACAAGGGAAATAATTACTCCTACTCAGTTTACGAAACATTTGCATTGTACTAGTTTAACAATGTATTTTTTTTTTAAAAATAGAAGCCGTTAATCAGTTATAAATGACACCCAACTCCCATTAATGTGCTAATTTATTTACAGAACAGGTCGCCATCAAATGATTCGTCTGTTGAGGGAATGGTCCTATCTAGTCAGCAGGTTTGTGGTGCATGGTTGGAACATAGATTACAGAAGACACGACGTCACTTCCAGACGAAGTAAGTAACATCAGATTGTCGACAATATATTTTGTCACATTGCTGGTATTCACATTGTTGACACATCTGATGTTCACGGAAGGTATTTCGGCCGTTTCGAACTTTAAAAAAAGTGTTTCACAATGTGCCTTTAAAATTAGTTTTTAGCTAGACTATTTGAAGAAAAGGGAAGCTTTTCTATTCGAAAAGGGAAGCTTTGCTACTCACCTCCGGGTCAGTGCCCTGCTCACATAGACGCGTTATGCATCAAACTTGCTAATCACTCGAAGTTTCACAAAAGTATTCCCCATAAAAATTAACATGGAATAGACTTAATGTCGCCTAATATTTTAAAACGTTCGTCATTGTTCTCTGAGGAAAATTTAAATAAATATTATAGTTTGCATACCTGTAGACAAACAGGACGACTACTTCGGCATGTGTGTGTGTGTGTAGAAGGGGTTGCAGCGGTGTCGAGTTTACTCTGGTTGTACAAAGGCTTGCAGCATCTTCAAGTCCACGATCAACAGATAAACACTTAACCCCACAAATTACAAATTTGTATATATATCTGGCATGCACAGATACCCGGAATTGAAAATACTTTATTATATACTGAACGCTGTTAAAAGTGCAAGTTTTTTATTTTGTGTTTATTTCCTAACATACCTTATTATATATATACTTTATTAGAACTGATAATATAACTACTCGAAACATATAACCTTAATTTAAATAATTTGCGCATTTTTTTTGGTTTTATAGTGCTGCACGTTTGAATTGCTAATCAACATTGAGTACCATGGGACAATGCCTTTGCTATGGTTAATTTAATGTTCTTAGTTTTAGTTTTATGTATTAAACCTTTAAGTACGATAAGTATTTTAGTTTTTATGCTCATAATACTGAAACAATTGAAAACAATCCGTTTTAAGTTAGTTTTAGCATAAATAGAATATCCATACAATAATTATTTTGAACATTTCGTTAAATGGGTAAACAACACAAGAAACATTACTTACAGACAAAGCATTTAGCATTATTCATATATTAAAGTACAGTTTCATTTATGGTAAAAATGTATTAAGGAAAAATATTATCCATTGGTTTGATAGAACAAAAATAAATAAGCAGTGAAATAATAATGTATTTAATTGCTTTGGAGATTCGCGAATGGAAATGTATTTAATAACATTTTAAGTTCTCTTTTAGTTTAAGATTTAGTGTCGAGAGAAATGTCTTGTTTTAAATACGATGAATACAAGGTCTTCTTGCAACATGTTTTCGCACTTTTATTTTAAAACAGGCGTATAACAACTTAACACCATACCGGGGTATATAGTATGCCAAACGTCGCTTTAATTTTGGTAGTAATAGCTTTATTATTAAATGTAATTTCGATTTGGTTCCTCTGGTCGTAACTTTTATTATAACTGAATGTTTTTACATGATGTTAGTCCTATACATATATTATATTCCTATAGTCTGTTATGTTCAGCATTCATTTTCAATATTTCATCGATATTTAATAAACATAGCTTTTAATATTCAACATTGTATATGCAATCTAAATGTTCGTATATATGAAATAATTTGCATAATGGGAGAGTACACATGCTGTTTGTAACGGAATTGTTCATTGGATGGTACACGTTACTGTCACTAATAGTAGTAGCAGTAGTAGTAGGAAACTGATCTGTGTTGCTTTTCGATTCTCTACATTGATGTCTAGGTTGACGTCTATGCAGAGAATCAAAATACACAACAAAGGGCTAGTTATGAACTGGTTCCATGTTGCAATCCAGCTCTATATATTGACGTCAATGTTGGGAATTGGATTACAGTAGGGAACCAGTTTATAGGAGTAATTGTGAGCTGGTGCCATGTTGTATACCTACAGTCTGCATTAATATCAATTTAGGGTGTTGGATTAGAGCAGGGGATCAGTTTATAAGAGTAATTGTGAGCTGGTGCCATGTTGTATACCTACAGTCTACATTGACCTCAGTGTAGGGGGTTGGTTTACAATCTGGTTTGCAGTAACGGGTTTCGACTGACCAATGAGATTTGTTGTTACATTGTAGCATGCGTATATATCACTCATAATGCTTTTTTTTTTTAAATATAAAGAAAATATCTAGATTGCATACCATAAAATAATTGAAAATAAAACTATTTCATTAAATAAGATTATTATTGAATGTAAGAAACTGACTAAATTGGACTGGAAAAATATAAATGCAAATATGCATTCTCAGTTATACTAATCAATTTCTAAGGTACGTTTGAGATACTATTTAGCGCACTAACTTGATTACTGATTTTACGCTGTAAGAAGACCTCTTATAAACAAAACAAAACAATACTCATTTTTATGTATCATGTTTTTTTCTTTCTATTTTATAATTAGAAATTATTATCGACAAAACATGTACGTTGTATTTTAATGTTTTCTGTTCAAAATTCACACACCTGTCTCCAAGCTTAAAACCTACTAACTTTTGCAAATCCTATAAAATCCAAGTCATACTTAAATTATATCCGTTAAACCCCGTCTAAGACAATGCTGAATATTTTAAAATATAACATTTGTTAGATCTCTTAGAAAAATTAAAGCGACAATAATTATATATACATCGACCAGTGCACATCGTACCTATACACAGGTAACAGTAATCTTTACAAAAAAAAAAGTTAGCTTCTTTCGGGGCTCGAACACACGACCTTCTGATTTGAAGTCCGGTGCTGTATCCACTGAACTACAACGCTAATTGAGAAAATAGTATACTAAATACCATATATTATGAGGCAAAATAACTTAACATATTTTAACGCAACTAAACATGGATCAATAAATATGCAGTCCATATTGTCGCACTTGAAAATTAACAATGCCTGGTGTAATACTGTATCTTATCAATATGAAACTAATACTTCGCCTCAAATCAACCATATCTCGACTTGTTATTTAGCGCTTGATGAGTTTGTGTGCGCGCTCTTGTTATTACGCAATGCTTATTTAGTATTAAAAATGCTACAAAATACCAATAAATAGCAGTGGTCTAGAGGTTCAGCGTACATCTTTCAAATCTTACAAGTGCAAGGCTGTAGTTCAAATCCCGTTCCGGGCAACTGTTTTTTTTATCACAATATTCTGGAGCCGTATATTTATCGATGTTACCTGTACGGACGCTAAATAAAAATGTGAAATTTTACGTATCGATTTCGCCTTATATACCGACATTTGGGGTGTTCGTCGATTTGAAACTACTTTACACGTGACTCATTCATATTCATGAGTTATTACCAGTTAAAATAGGGACTGTACAGCTTTAAGCATCATAGCGTCACAGTGTAATGTTGATCTATATATTGTCTAATTATTTTCAACTGCACCAAACAACATTACACTACTTCAAGTACAATGTGTTTGTCTTCAATCAAACAGGTATACACCATTCTCCAAGTTGGTTGTCACGTTGATTCAGTAGTTGTGTGTACAGACTGGCTATGGCCCGTATGGGAGGGTTTCAGAGGACCAATTAGATGTTAATCAAGGATGAATTGTAAGTAAACATGTTTGGTTATCCACGATTCTCTGGTTTAAGGCTTACCGTCCCTTTTATGTAATTTATTGACTTGTTCACAGAAAAGTATCCAAAAGAATAATTTTACCAGAAACAGAAAGCATATCGATATAAATCATGGGTACAGGTTTGTGACAAGTATTCGGCGCCAAACAGCGTTTGTGTTTTTCGCGATAATGTTCATTCCGACGGATGTATATATATATATATATATATAGGGAGAAATATTTGTGAACTGCCAAGGACAGACAACCTTCGGACGAACTACGGCAGGGCGCCTAGCTATGACGAGATACACAGAAAACAAGCGTATGCATTCTCTTCCTAAAAAGGATAGCTGCAACACACGCCGATGCATTGTATCTCTATATCATAACCCACTCGTCTGGAGGTACAATTAACATATAGACGCATACATACAATTATAGCTCATATGGGTCTGCACATTTAAGCAATTCAACCACACACAGCTATATTGAGACAGTGACATTGAAAAGGGCCGGATATATATACATGCGTACAGTATCGATCCGCATCTCTACACATATTTATCAGTTTCATGATACTTCAAGGAATACCTATGCAAATGTGTTAAAAGAATGCACGTTTGAGTTAAACGTGTTCAACCACTAGTTATGGTGTTAAAGGGACGAGAGGTGATATTGAAGGGTGCTTGGTGTCCTTCCACATTCAAATGTGATTCAGATGTGCATATTCATTAAATTAATCTGCATGTTACCTGTTTATAGAATCGGTATGTTCCAAAAAAGCAAATATGACTTAATAAAATTATATATGTATTATTTAAAAATGCTATAAACAAGGTAAATAATTACTCCTACTCGGTTTACGAAACATTTGAATTATCATTATTTAACAAAGTGTTTTTTTAAAGTAGAAGCCGTTTATCAGTTATAAATGACACCAAACTCCCATTAATGTACTAATGTATTTACAGAACAGGTCTCCATTAAATGATTCGTCTGTTGAGGGAATGGTCCTATCTGGTCAGCAGCTTTGTGGTGAAAGATTGAACATAGATAACAGAAGACGCCGTCTTACACGCTGTCATTTCCAGACGAAGTAAGTACTTTATATTCTGTCACATTACTGGCATTCACATCATCGACACATCTGATGTTCATGGAAGGTATTTCGGCCGTTGTCTGTTCGGTTTTGTAAAGAAAATGTTTCGCAATGCGACTTTAAATTTGCTCACATAGGTTTTTCTGCATCAAACTTGCTGATCCCTCGAGGTTTCACACAAGTATTCCCCATACAAAATAACATGAGATATACTTTTGGACTTGGTAATGGCGCCTAATACTTTAAAACTCTCAGCCATTTACATTCGCAATTTCAAAATGCTAACTGGGAAGAGTTTAATCTAATGTTGGTAGAACTTGTTACCCAACCCATTTGTCATTATAATATGTCTATCGTATATATGTTTATATTTGATTTGTATGTAAAATATTGGCAATAAAATATGTTTAAATCAAATCAATACTTTAAAACGTCATCATTGTTCTCTGAGGAAAATTTAAATAAATATTACAATTTGTATACCTTTGTACACAAACAGGCCGACTACTTCGGCATGTGTGTGTGTAGAAGGGTTGCAGCGGTGTCGAGTTTACTCTGGTTGTACAAAGGCTTGCAGCATCTTCAAGTCCGCGATCAACAGATAAGTACAACACAACCCCACAAATTACAAATTTCTATATATAGCTGACATGCACAGATATCCAGAATTGAACATACTTTATGTAATATTTATAGCATGATTTTTCGAGTATATGCGATTTATACTGCTTCTCGAGGGCCGCATTTAAGAAACATAACAGACAAACATTTAGCATTATACAAATATTAAAGTACCGTTTCATAGATGGTAAAAATTAATGAAGGAATAATATAATCTATTGGTTTTGATAGAACAAAAATAAATAATCAGTGAAATAATAATGTATTTAATTGCTTTGGAGATTCGTGAAGGGAAATGTATTTAATAACATTTTAAGATCTCTTTTAGTTTAAGATTTGGTGTCCATATCGAGCAAAATGAGTGTTGTTTTAAATACAATGAATGCATGGTCTTCTTGCAACATGTTTTCGCACTTTTACTTTAAACAGGCCTATAACAACTTAACACCATACCGGGGTATATAGTATGCCGAACGTTTCTTAATTGTGGTAGTAATAGCTTTATTATTAAATGTCATTTCGATTTGGTTCCTCTGGTCGTAACTTTTATTATAACTGAAGGTTTTGACATGATGTTAGTCATATACATATATTATATTCCTATAGTCTTATGTTCAGCATTCATATTCAATATTTCATTTATATTTAATAAACATAGCTTTTAATATTCAACATTGTATATGCAATCTAAATGTTCGTTTATATGAAATAATTTGCATAATGGGAGAGTACACATGCTGTTTGTAATGGAATTGTTCATTGGATGGTACATGTTACTGTAACTAATAGTAGCAGTAGCAGTAGTAGTAGGAAACCGGTCTGTGTTGCTTTTCGATTCGCTACATTGATGTCTATATATTGACGTCAATGTTGGGAATTGGATTACAGCAGGCAACCAGTTTATAGTAGTTGTGAGCTGGTGCCGTGTTGTATACCTACAGTCTGCATTAATATCAATGTAGGGTGTTGGATTATAACAGGAGACCAGTTTATAAGAGTAGTTATGAGCTGGTGCTATGTTGTACAACTACAGTCTGAATTAATATCAATGAATGGTGTTGGATTAGAGCAGGGCAACAGTTAATAAGAGTAGTTGTGAGGTGGTGCCATGTTGTACACCTACAGTCTGCATTGACGTCAATGTAGGGTGTTGGATTACAATCTGGTTTGCAGCAACGAGTTTTGACTGACCAATGAGATTTCTTATTACACTGTAGCATGCATATATATCACTCATAGCCCCCTTTTTTTTAAATATAAATAAAATTGCATACCATAAAATAATTGAAATAAAACTGTTTTATTAAATAAAAATAATACTGAATGTAAGAAACTGACTAAATTGGACTGGAAAAATGTAAATACAAATATGCATTCTAAGTTATACTAATCAAATTTCTAAGATACGTTTGAGATACTATTTAGCGCACTAACTTGATTACTGATTTTACGCTGTAAGAATACCTCATAAACAAAACAAAACAGTACTCATTTTTATGTATCATGTTATTTTCTTTCTATTTTATAATTAGAATTTAGTATCGACAAAACATGTACGTTGTATTTTAATGTTTTCTGTTCAAAATCCACACGTCTCCAAGCTTGAAACCTGTTAACTTTTGCAAAACCTATAACATCCAAGTCATACTTAAATTATATCTGTTAAAAACTGTCTTAAACAATGCTCAATATTTTAAAATAAAACATTTGTTAGATCTATGAAAAAAAAAGCAACAATAATTATCAAACAAAAACAACTCGCATAGCGTAAACAAACACCAAATAAGAACATTACACTCGTACCGTAAACATTTGAATGTTTTTGGTAGTTATCCATTTAAGGATTTTTTACAAAAACACATATGGTTTTGCTTTTTCATTTAATTAAAAGTTATGAGCATAGAAAGGATACATTCGTTTTCAGAATTCTTAAAAACTGAGAAACACTTTCTTAGGTTTAAATACTAATAAATAGGCAAAGGTTGTTTCAATATATTTCAAGATACAAGTATATCAATGGCATTGTTCAGTTCAATTATCAAGAACCCGGTCCCCTCTGATACGAACCTGTCTTTTTAACCAACTTAAATATAAATAAGTTGCAAGAGGAGCAGTCAACATGTTCAAGATATACACATCTTGTTTGTGTTTAATTTATACCAACATTTCTGTATAAATAAATTATACCATTGTAATTTCCAAAAGATGTGTATCAATCTTGTTGACTGCCTCTCGTAACTCGCGTGGTTATTTATTATAAACGCACTAACGTATCCCGCATCAATCTACCCGAATCCAATGTTAAATATGAGCAGTGATGGTTATCCATTTAAACGTGCAACTTGGCTTTTCATTGGTAAATTTATTATTTAAAAGTTAACCACATCTAATCCAGATGTGATCGAAACAAAAATAATAGTAAAAGGAACTCCAACAAGGTCTAACTTGTCCAAGAAATCACTTTCATAGACCTGTATGTTACACAACTGTAATGTTTACCATAGTATATTTTGTGTTGGTTCAAACAGCTCTAGTGGTATGTTTGAAATGTGTTTACCATAATGTGTTTTAACGTGTTATAGTTATATATATTATGAGTTGATCATTAAAACGACTTGAAAACAAATTCTTAAAATAGTACAAACTGTAGTTCTCACGAATATGCAATTTCAGAAAAAAAGTTGGATTTTTATTTAGAAATGTTTATTTAGGAACAACTGAAACTGGTTCTGCGGATCCCCTGGTCATGGCAGGTAAAAACGCATCAACCTTAATTCGATTGATATCGATTTTGACCTAGAAATACCTTTACATATGTCATGATCTCGATTTTTAGCTCGCCTATTCAAGGAATAAGAGAGCTTATGTAATTGACGTCGGCGTCCTACATCAAGGTTTGCGTGTTTTGCAAGTCTATGTCTCTTACATTTCTTATCCTAGCACAACCAAATTTGGCCATGGGTCTTAAGGGCTGCATAAGCAATTTTGTTTCCCATGGGATCCCATGTAACCCAAATTCTGATAACGCATAAAATGTGTCCCATTTCACATTAAATTGTGCTATATCTCTTACATTTCTTGTCCTGGCTCAACTAAATTTGGGATTTGGTTTACTTTTAATATGTTGTTAAGGGTTGCATAAGTGGTTTGTCTTCTGCAAATTTTGGGCTCCAATGGAACCCAAATAGTGATGGCCCATAAAATGTGCAATAAAGACCCTCCCCCACCTCCCACTTCCCCCTTCCTTCCCCCCACTAGTACGTACTTAAGCTGTTGTATATATATTTCTTATAGCATTTTGTATCTTATTCATACTTCTCCCATATTGGGGCATGGGCTCCCTCCTCGTCTCTCCGCCCTGCACCCCCGATCCCCCCCCCCCCCCCCCCTACACCTACCCCTTTTTTTTTTTTTTTTTACATATTTCTGTGTTTTGGTCAATTCTTACACATATGGCTGTTGCCCCCACCCCCCACCACCTCCCTCCACACCCCGCTCCAACTTCCCTCCCACCACTAGTACGTACTTAAGCTGTTGTATATATCTATAGTTTTGGTTTGGGATTTCTTATAGCATTATGCATCTTATTCATACTTCACCCATATTGGGGCATGGGCTCCCTCCTCCTCCCCCCGCCCCACAAACACTTTTTTTATACATATTTCTGTGTTTGTTTTGGTCAATTCCTGCACATATAGCTATGTTGCCCCAAGCTTCCCCACCACTCTAAACTCTTACACATATAGCTATATTGCCCTCAGCCCCCACCCCCACCCCACGCCTTCCCTCCTCACTCGAAACTCGAATTATTATTTTTTACATATTTTCGTGTTTGTTTTGGTCAATTTTTATACACATAGCTACACATTTTAAGACAAATGCTTTTAAAATGTTTAAGGTTATAGTATGCTGATATGTCCATGTCTGAACGTAAAAAAAGTGTAAT
Organism: Cyrtodaria siliqua; assembly: GCA_037043455.1. Classification (NCBI taxonomy): domain Eukaryota; kingdom Metazoa; phylum Mollusca; class Bivalvia; order Adapedonta; family Hiatellidae; genus Cyrtodaria; species Cyrtodaria siliqua. The sequence continues at coordinate 4,811 of JAWPHD010016921.1, read as the reverse complement.
ATGCATTATTTTGAAATTTGTCGATTTTCAAGATTTCAGCAAAAAATAACATGAAATTCAACTATGAACATGATTAAATTTACGAAAGGTTCTAGTTCGAAACATCAACTACAGGCATTTTTGTGATTTTCTCCGCTATAAAAAAAATCAAGTTCCAGAAGTTTCTTAAAAGAAAAGATCGAAAAAATATATAACTTAAAATTTAAGGGGCAAAACACACACATTTGCAAATAAGATAAAAAATAATATAAATGTTTACCAAAGATATCTTTATAAGGTATATGATATACATCAACAATAACTGTTCATTTTTAGCTCCACTGGGATTATGGGATCACTTTTCGTCCGCCCGTCTGTCTGTCCGTCTGTTAGCAATTTTATAAAATCGACATCTACTCTGAAAGCGCTTGAAGGAAACTTCATCAAAATGTTACTTGGGAGGGCCCCTCTCAGACTTTTTTTTTTCATTGCCGCCAGTCATCCAAGATGGCCGCCATGGCTAAAACTAGGTCAAATTTAAGGAATTTTCAGACATCTCCGAAACAACTTATTCCATTATTGTGAAATACCATAAACATGTTCCATGGGTTGGCCTCTATCAAGTTTGTGTTTTTTCGTTATCGTCGAATGATCAAAATGATCGCCACATCGACCCAAAGTTTACATAGTTATATAGGAAAAATTAAAAATGACATCTCTGAACAGCTTGAAGGATTTTGATGAAACTTAAATCACAATGATATTTGGGATAGTCCCTCTCAGATTTGTGTTTTTCGCGGCCGCCAGTCCTCCAAGATGGCCACCATGGCTAAAACTAGGTCAAAATTAAGGAAATTTCAAACGGCATCTCCAAAACCACTTATTCCATTCTTGTGAAATATCATAAACATGTTCCTTGTGTTAACCTCTATCAAATTTGTGTTTTTTGTTATCGTCGAATAATCAAAATGGCTGCCACGGCGACCCAAAGTTTACATAGTGTTATATAGGAAAAGGCTAAAAATAACATCTTTTCTGAAACTGCTTGAAGGATTTTGATGAAACTTCATTACAATGATCTTTAGGATAGTCCCCCTCATAATTGTTTTTCGCGGCTGCCAGTCATCCAAGATGGCCGCAGTGGCTAAAATAAGGTCAAATTTAAGGAAATTTCAAACATCTCCTCCGAAACCACTTATTCCATTCTTGTGAAATATCATAAACATGTTCCTTGGGTTAGCCTCCATCAAGTTTGTGTTTTTTCGTATCGTCGAATAATCAAAATGGCCGCCACAGCGACCCAAAGTTTACATAGAGTTATATAGGAAAACGTTAAAAATGACATCTTCTCTGAAACCGCTTGAAGGATTTTGATGAAACTTAATCACAATGATCTTTGAGTTAGTCCCCCTCAGATTTATGTTTTTGGGCCTCCAGTCATCCATGATGGCCACCATGGCTAAACTTAGGTCGAATTTAAGGACATTTATCAAACGACATATTACCACTTATTCCATTCTATTTAAATATCATATACATGTTCCTGTTGTTGGCCTCTATCAAGTGTGTGTTTTTCGTTGTAGTTAAATATTCAAAATGGCCGCCAAGATAACCCAAAGTTTACATAAGCGTAAAATATAGGAAACTTGTTTCTTGGGTTGGCCTCTATCATGTTTATGTTTTTGAATCACATCATACAAGTAGAGCGTCTACAGGCTCACTTGGGCCTCTTGTATGTCACAAAATATGATTAAAATCGTTATTATGGTTAATTTATAAAATTATCAGTAACACACGAGCAAACTGTCCTGTTATCTGTCAATTTCTTAATATTGCGGTAAAAAGGCGAGCTTTTAATCCAACATCTATATTTTTGTCTTAAAATAAAACATACGATCATATTTAAAGGTTTAAAATTGGAAAATAGTGTACACCTAATTCAAAATGTAATTTAAAACGAACCGCGTGAAATTGGAGATTATTTTTAAATGCATCCGTTCTAAATGACAGTTTCCCATCATTAAATCACGTATTTTTTATGATAATCACTTCCGCTGAAAAATAAAATCTTAAACAAAAGTGTTCAATTATAACACCTCTCGTATATGTCTATACTTTTTGTTTGGGATTTCTTATAGCATTATGCAAGATATCTTATTCATACTTCACCCATATTGGGGCATTGGCTCCCTGCTACTCTCCCCGCCCCTGCCCCCCACCCCCTCCCCCCCCACCCCCACATTCGAAACTCGATTCTTTTTTCTTTCTTTTTTTACATATTTCTGTGTTTTGGTCAGTTGTTACACATATAGCTATGTTGCCCTCCTCATCCCCTCCCCCCCCCCCCCCACGCTCCCTCTCTTCCCTCACACCCTCAACCCACACTCCCCCACTAGTACGTACTTAAGCTGTTGAATATATCTATAATTTTGGTTCGAGATTTCTTATAGCACTATTAATCTTATTCATACTTCACCCAATATTGGGCATGGGCTCCTTCATCCTCGCCCCTCCCCAACCCCACTTCCCCCCCCCCCACCCCCACACCCACACCCGAAACTCGCATTTTTAGCTCGACTATTCGAAGAATAAGAGGGCTTATGTAATCAAATTTGGCCATGGGCTTCCTTATAGCATTATCTTAAGGTCTGTTTAAGTAATTTTGGTTCCTGTAACCCCTGGGCTCGCATGGAACCCACATTCTGATAGCCCTTAAAATGTGTCTATTTCACATCAAATTTTGCGTGTAAGCTGTGTTTATCTATTACATTTCTTGTCCTAGCTGAACTAAATTTGGGAATTGGTTTTCTTATAGTATGTTGTAAACATAACATATTACGTAAGTAATTTTGTCTTCTGCAAATTCTGGGCTCCCATGGAACTCTAATTGTGATTGCCCATAAAATGTGCAATAAAGGAAGATCTAGGTTTGCATGTAAGCATTTATATATCTATAATGTTTGTTTGGGATTTCTTATAGCATTATGCATCTTATTCATACTTCACCCACGGGCTCCCTCCTCTCCCTCCCCCCACCGCCTCCACTCCCTCCACCCGTCCCCACTTTTTTTTTTACATATTTGTGTTGTTTTAGTCAATTCTTACACATAACTTCTTACACATATATGTTGCCTCCTCCCCAACCCGCTTCCCAGCCCCCCTCCCCCCCCCACCCCCACCCGCCCAAACAAGAAACTGGATTTTGTTATTTTTACATATTTCTGTGTTTCGATCAATTTTTAGCTCGACTATTCGAAGAATAAGAGAGCTTATGTAATCACTCCGGGGTCGGCGTCCCACATCAAGGTTTGCGTGTAAGCTGTGTTTACAAGTCTATATCTCTTACATTTCTTATCCTAGCACAACCAAATTTGGCCATGGGCTTCCCATTTCAAATCAAATTTTGCGTGTAAGCTGTGTTTACAAGTCTATATCTCTTACAATTCTTACCCTAGCACAACCAAATTTGGCCATTAGCTTCCTTATAGCATTATCTTAAGGGCTGTTTAAGTAATTTTGGTTCCTGTAACCCTGGGCTCCCATGGAACCCAAATTCTGATAGCCCTTAAAATGTGTCTGTTTCACATCAAATGTTGCGTGTAATCTGTGTTTACAGGTCTATATCTCTTACATTTCTTGTCCTAGCTGAACTAAATTTTGGAATTGGTTTCCTTATAGTATGTTGTAAAGGGATGGATAAGTAATTTTGTCTTCTGCAAATTCTGGGCTCCCATGGAACCCAAATTGTGATGGCCCATAAAATGTGCAATAAAGGCAGATCTAGGTTTGCATGTAAGCATGTATACATCTATTATTTTGGTTTGGGATTTCTTATAGCATTATGCATCTTATTCATACTTCACCCATATTGGGGCATGCGCTCCCTCCTACGCCCCCCCCCCCCCACCCACCCTCCCACCCACCTCCACAATTATTTATATTTTAAAAAAATTTAACTTTTTTTACATATTTCTGTATTGTTTTAGTCAATTCTTACACATATATGTTGCCCCCTCCGACCCCCCCCCCCCACACCCACCACTTAAAACTTGTTTTTCTTTGTTTTAGTCCATTCTTACACATATATGTTGCCCCCTCCCCCCCCACCCCAACACACTCCCGCCTCTCACCCCCGCTTGCCCCACCACCCCCACTTGAAACTCTATTTTTATTTTTATTTACATATTTTTGTGTTGCTTTTGTCAATTCTTAAACATGTTGCCCCTTCCCCCCCCGCCGCCTCCCCTCCCCCGCCACTCCCCCCTGCCCCCACCACACACTCGAAACTAGAATATTTTTATTTAATTCTTTTTTTATACATATTTCTGTGTTTTTTGGTCAATTCTTACACATAGCTTCTTACCCTCCCCCCACCCCCTGCTTCTCTCCCCGTCCCCCACCCACTCCCCCAGACACACTCGAATTTTTTTTTTTTTTTTTTTTTTTTACATATTTCTGTGTTGTTTTGGTCAATTCTTACACACATAGCTATGTTTCGCCCTCCCCACCTCCTCCCTCCCACTAGTACGTACTTAAGCTGTTGTATATATCTATACTTTTTGTTTGGGATTTCTTATAGCATTATGCATCTTATTCATACTTCACCCATATTGGGGCATGGGCTCCCTCCTCCTCCTCTCCCCGACCCCTGTCCCCACCGCCTCCCCTCATATATTTATGTGTTCTTACACATATAACTATTTATTTATTTTTTATTTATTTTTTTACATATTTCTGTGTTTTGGTAAATGCTTACACGTAAAGGTATGTTCCCATTTTCGAACACAAATTTCTTTAAAATGACAGCAATTTTGAATTTAACTGATAAAAAA